>CABFWO010006055.1:6942-39176 GCA_902155825.1 Timema genevievae
TATTTTAGCTAAATTATTCTATTTAGCGAAATAGACGCGAATTCCCAGAAAATGCTGTGCATTTAAATAAAATGCTGAGAATTTCTATAAAACGATGTTTTTCAGCAGAAATAAGTGATTAAAAAATCATAAGTTTCACTCGTCTGTGTGCTTCAGCTCGGGTTTTACTTGCATCCTGTGCCTTCCACAGCCCATCCGGCTAATCGCCACATTCCGTTAATCGTTGCTTTTAACATAAATCCTTTGTATAGGCCCTAAAAACATTGACGAAATACATTTTTACCTATTTTTCTACAAAATGCTAAATTATGCCACAAAACGCTAAATTTCCAATAATTAATGCTAAAAAAACTAAAAATTAATGCTATTTTACCCTATCTCTACCCATCATCAATAAATATAATTCAATTCAATAAACGGTTAGGTCAATGTGGATGTGAATTATTAATTCTGTCCTATGGTTGTACAAGAAAGTTATTTTCGGGGGAAATTGGGATTTAATTAATTTACTTGATAGTTTCAGCAGAACCAGGGTTCACTTTAAGATAATATATTTAAAGATCATATATTTATTTAATTTCCAGTATTTATATATATTTTGCCATTAAATAATTTGACCCTATAGTTATTTCATTTCTTTTTGTTTGATCTCTATGATTTGGCTTTGAACTAGCTTTAGCTTAGTTCCACTCTTATGGTTTGTTTTGGAGTTACATTACTCCCTTTAGTTTCTTTTTCTTTTCTAGTGTTGGCTTAAAACGGTTAGTTTATTGTGATCATTGTGATTGTGAGTCTCTTCCGGCTGCTAGATGTCACAATAATTAGATTTGAAAATGTTTTGGTAATGTATTAAAAATGGAAGGTGTATTGTGGAAATGGACTAATTATTGGAGTGGTAAGTTTCATGGCAAATTTTCACTTGTGAAATTTCAACCCTTCAGGGCGTTCAAGTGAATCGCCTAACTCAAACATAATTTTTTTAACTTCAACTTGTCGAAGCTAGTGTGTTGTGTTTTTTGTCATAAAGCCCCATCTACATTAAGTCCGTGGTCCGTAAGAAATCATTGCCACATATCATATTGGTCTGTATAAAAAGTCCTGATCCGTATCTCTATCCTAGGCCGGACCTACTACATAGAAGTTGATCAATTTTAACTTTCTATCGACTAGTTTATACAGACTATCAATCATAGCCAACTAAATATGTGCGCATTCATAAAAATAAAAGCACCAATAACAGAGAAAGGATCCATTACTAATAACAAGTTTGATAGTTCAGATCATGATTAAACTATATTTATTGTGATTGGATTTAACCTACTTTTCAAATATATGAACATTTTCTCAAAAAGTGGTATAACTTCTTGTATTGATCAGCTGACAGCTTGGGGCATGTTCCTTGCTCTAGACAATTTTTTTTCAAATAATTTTATTGTATAATGTGTGTGACTTAATTGTTTGATCCAATGTGGACTTTTTTAATTTTACAAGAGTTTCGGATAGTAAAATTATATATAATTAAAAAAAAATCAAAACTCAAAATAAATGGGAGTAAGAATGGTGGGAGTCCTTTTACTAATTTCTAATTATGTTTAAAAATGGGGTTATTTCAACAAAAACACTACCAAACAAATTAATAAATACAAAGGGTGGTCTAGGGGTAAGGTGTCAGATTTCTGTGCTGAGGGTCCGGGGCTCAATCCTCGCTCCTGGCACAGATTTATCTTATTGTCAAACCCTTCCTTCACCTCTGAAAAGATGTGTATTAATCACAACTTGTGAATGTGAGGAATGCCAGGCCTCCACTGTGGTTCGGATTCCACGTTAAACTGTAGGTCCTCCATTTCATCTCACAATCACCCTACCATTGCACATTAGCGTAAGTGCGTATAGCACGAACAGTTAGTGAGACGTGGTGCTAATAATAATAATAATATTTTGTTATTATACTTCGCTCTTTGGATTCTGTTGCTTTCAAAATTTTGGTAAAATTATTTTTGACTAGTTGTCTACTCTTCATGCCTATTTTACTTTGTTATAATTAGATCCCAAATTTTTATCCACAGTAGGTACCTACCGGTAGTATTAACCTACAAAATGTGTAGAACAATCAGTTAAAATATAGTAAAATATGTAATAATGTGAAAATGTGTAACATTGGATAAACCTTTCCCCATGTTAGTAATACATAGGTGCCTACATAATTATATTAGGGCCTACTGAAATAAAATTAAATTTGATGACTCCAAGTTTCTTAGAGAATTAATGGGGAAATAACTCAGGTAGTCTATCGTAAACCGGAGTGACACATTTTATAGCTTCACTTGTAAATTTCTCCTTAGCCATTTTATTTTATTAAATTCTGTTTGCATTGCTTATAGAGTCTTGGTTTGGACTACACAATTACAAAATAAAGTTTTTATGTTTAATTTAAAAAAAAAGTTTGTGGACCAAGTCAAGCCATGTTTTGCCATACTATTCTTATGACAGAGCCTGTTAGTGATTGACAATAAGGTGACTTGAACACATGTAAAAAGGGCTTTTCTAGAGTATTTTTAATTTCTTTTTGTTTGTTTTTGACAGAGCTATGAACAAAAAATCAACGGAAAACAGAAATTTTCTCAAAAACCGTTCAAAATTTTGCAAAAAATAGAAACACAAGACAAAAACATTGCTATTTACCTCAAAATTAAGTGGAAGAATGGTTCTTTGAGAAATAGTAAATTTCATATTTTTGCAATGGGTGGCTATAAACATTTTCTTTTATCAAGAATGTACGAAAAATACAGAATACTTAAAAAAAACTGTAATGTAAGCTTTTATATCTTAAACATTTTTAACGTTTATGTCTTTAACTTTTTTTTGAATATAACATAGTTTTTAATTTATTCACACTATATGAAACAACTTACTAAGGAGAATTTTTGTTTTTGATTCACCACTTGTCTATTTTAGGGACCTGACAGAATTAATCAGCACAGGAACAGGAATTATTTCCTTCACATCACAATATTTGCCAATGAAAATTAAATAAAAAGATGTAAAACAGTTGAAACATTTTGTAATCCCATGAAATGTATGCAAAATCTGAAATAACACGTCTGTGTTCAAGTCACCCCACAAAGTGGCTAAATGGGCAGAGGTGACTTGAATGCACCTGTATCTCTCTATTATCAGTAGTGTTAAAACAGTGAAATGTGTAGGAATGTATTAAGGAAGCTCCAAATAAGTGGTATGATACATTAGAAACACTATAAACATATGCAGGCTCAGGCCAGATCATATTTTTGGACACAAAAAACTATCTAAATATACACACATACAATTACTGTATTGCATTATTAGTTTTTATTTTACACCACTTAAATTCACCATTAATTAAATACTTCAAGTAAATGGCACTATATAACTAATTTTAGAAATCTTACAAATACTACAAATTCTCACCAAAACTTCCACTGTTGCAGGATCTTTTAAAACCAGTAAATGTCAGACCACTTCAGATTTGTTAAAGTCGGTTTCATAAAATTATTATTTTCTTAGGCCTGAGGTTAAAAATACGCTGTATTTTTGTGAGAGACTTCATATTACATTTCCTAGATTGATTTTGGGTTCTCTTTTCGTAAGGTGACCAATCGTCCTCCTTTAGGGAGGACAGTCCTTCTTTTGTAGGTTCTGTCCTTCCTCGAAAAGTGTCCTCCTACCTGTCCTCCTTTTCGATATTTTAAAACTAATCTGTTAATCTTTGTATTCAGAGATGCCGCGCCGAACTGTTACGCGTCATGTGACGGTACAGTTCGGAAAGACGCGATTATGAAACGCATGCGCAGGGCATATTGTTAGAAAATGATATATTGACAAAAAATATTCATTCAATGGAAAAATACTCGTTTAATTAAATAATTAAAAGTGATGTAAGCATAATTAGTGTATTTTTATTTGAATTAATAAAATGTTTCATTTATTTACGTTGTACTTTTTTCTTAACTTTTTTCATCCTCCTTTTCACCTTACTTTTCGACATATTCACCACCGATTCATTATTGACTATCTCCATATTAGTTTTTCCACATACATTTATTAGATATCACTTTCCAACCAGGTTTGTTACAATTTTACCCAGCCCAAAAAAAAATCTTATATTTTGGATACAAATCATTCATATAATTTTTGAAAATGGTTAGTTGAAAACCTTTTGGTTAAAAAAAAAAATACATTGATTTGTATTTGGTGTTAAACAAAATTTTTGAAATTACAGATTTTATACAATAGGCTAAGCTATATATAAATTATGTTTTAATTGGTTGAACAAAATAATATGTTCAACTAGCAACTCACTTGGGATAATATAATTTTAAAGTACCTACACTGTATTAATGCTAGGCCTTAGAAATAATACTTTGTCAAAAAATCAAATGAGATAACAAAAGTTCTTAGCTTTTATCTTTAACTAAAGAAAGCAACAAATCACTTCTGCAGCTGGCTTGCCAGTAATTAGATGCATGATCTCCCCTCCCCACTCTTTATATTCCTTCTACACAAAGTTTTTTTTTTCCAACCTGCTAGCTTACCTATACAGTATTGTTGTGAAGCATTACATTGTTGCATTATTGTTGTGAAGCATTACATTGTTGCATTATTGTTTTCTTTATTATGTATCTTATTACTTCTTTCCTTACTATATTAAAATTAAAATATGTTTCTCTGGATCCCGAATAATTAATATATTTGAATTATTGGTTTGATCAGATAACATAGGCTACATAATATCTTTGATTAAACCACAAAAACCCAGAAAAACCCTACCCATCTGGGTTAGTTTTTTTAAATAACCCGGGGTTTTTTCAACCCTGATTCCAACCACATTCACCTTGCTCTTGCATTTCACCTGACAAACCCATGATTCACATCCATAAAACAATGTTGGCGTCAACACGTTTATATGCTGCCATCTTTGCCTCTTTCGATACTACTTCATTCTGTTGCAATAGTCCATATACATTCAACTAATCTCTGAGATGCATTCACCTGTTTGTCGATTTCACCATGTATCCTTCCTTTTTTACAGAAAATCATTCACTTGGTCTAACAGTTTTCCATTTATACTATGCTGACAATCATTTCTTGGTCCATTCTATAAAAAAAACTATAATATTAGTTTTGGAGACATTTATATGAAGATCCATTCTGCCTGTTCCCATATTCAAACAATTTAATGCATTCTCTAAGTCACTTTCACTACCAGCCATTAATACACCACCATCTGCATAGTTATAACAACACACTCACATTCACCACTTGTACACCAACCACATCCTCACAAGCATCCCTCATACACTTAAATCCATGAAAACATTTAACAACCATAGGGACATAACACAACCTTGTCTAACACCCTGTTCGATGTCAAACCATTTGCTCAAAGCGCCATCCATCCTAACGCATGCTTTACTTCCATCATACACCACTATAATTGTATTTACTAACCATCCATACACACCATACTCTCAGAACATTCCATAACATACTCCTATTCACCCGATTGTACGCTTTATCCAGATCAACGAATGCACAATACAATTTATTTCTAACTACCCTACATTTCTCAATCACTTGTTGCAATGCAAATATCTGGTACATACAACCTCTACTTGGTGTGAAACCACATTGCATTCTCCAAATCTTGTCTGTAGTTTTTTCACGCACCCTCTCAATGATTAAGGCTCTTCCAAAAACTTTGCCTGGAATAATCAACATTGAACTAATTGGTCAATATATAATATTATTCACGGCTACTGCCATTGCCTTTCTATTTATTATCCCATAATTCAATAATTTTATCTAGTAGGGGTACTGGTATACATCTTGAAGTTAACATAATGACCAAATTACTCAAAGATTTTAAAACATATTCTAATAAAGTTGTATATTTGTTATAATAGAGGGGCCAGGTGATGGTTGTTAAATTCATTTTGAGTAGTACCAGTATTTAAAAAAAAAAATATTTAATGTTTTGGTTCACAATTAAATCAAGCCAAATCAGAAAAATAAATTACATTAGATATAGTATGGGATGGTTAACTACGAGGGTAGTTCAGAAATAACTTCTGGTGGAATATATAAAATACAAAGAGGATGTGGGGTGAAAGGGATGGGGGATATTACATACACATCTTCTAAATTACTTTTCTACTTTGTCACCACCTGAATTGCGGCATTCGCCATATTGGGGAACAAGCTTTTCAATTCCTTCCTCAAAGAAATACGCTGTTTGGGAGCACAGCCTTGTCTGTATGTCTGTTCTCAACTCCTCTCTGTCCTTGAAGCGTTGTACCCAACCACTGTTTCATGTGTCTTAAAAGGTGATAGTCGCTCAGAGCAAGGTCAAGACTGTCTGGTGGGGGATCAAACAGTTCAGGGGGTAAGAGCATAAACATGATAACCCTCATTTTATGAAAAAATGTATTAGTACAGATTTATGGTATAGCTTACCTCTTGAACTACAAGTGGTTTTTATAGCCAGTTGATATTTCGAGGACCATGACTAATATCGACAGATACCTGTATTTGATTTATTTTTAATGGCTAGATTTACAAATTTTATAGATGTTTAAATAGTGAAAATATCCCATCTAAGTTTATGGGGTTATTATATTTTTACTGTGACCCACTTTATTGCCAATCGAATTGTTCAAGCATTGCTTAGGTGCAAGTCACAGCATTTCCTTAAATTTACCTCTCTCAATCCATTGTGCTTGACTTAGCTAATTTGGGGTGAATCGTATGATTTTTTTTCTCCATACAATCACTTTTTTTTAACCATTCTCTTCACCCTTATTATAAAAGGGAGGAAAAAACTCTATGGTGTGAGCCTGCAAGTCAGCTATACCTAGCATCATTTATAAACTCTTGTTAAACATATCAATAAAAATATTATTGTTCATGCAAGTTGCAGCTAGCTCAAACTTGCAGTAAGGTCATGTTATGTGTAGTACCAAACAAAATTATAGCTGTGCTGTTTAATTGTTTTGATGGCGATACTACAACACTACAATCAATTATAAGTTAGTCGTGAAATTTCCCTGATTTTTTTTAACATAGTTTTAAGATGTAGTTTGTAATCTATTATAGTAATTACAAACGAGATAGGTACATTGGAATGGTGGAATTTTAATATCAGCACTAAGGAAAAGATAATGGCACAATTCTTGTAATTTCAGGATGGCAAACTCGGTGGTTTATACTTGAAAATGGCGTATTGGCATATTACAAATCTCAAGAGGAAGTGAATCAAGGCTGTAAGGGTTCAATGAAGGTTTCGGCTTGTGAGATAATTGGTATGTAGCCTATTTTTGATAATATTTAATCTTTATTGCCTTATACTGTTTTATTATTTACTACAGTAGGCCCTACCTTGTTCTATGCTAATTTGTAACTTTTCAAAAATGTACTTAAAAATTTAATTGGATTTATTATCATAATCATAATCATCATATTATTATTATTATTATTATTATTATTATTTGAGGCTATTTTGGCTAATTTTTATTGTAGCTATAAAATAAGTATAGTTTAAATATTGTTAGGCAAGCAAATTATTATTATTATTTTTATATGTATATTTTTTTGCGAGTAGGCCTATTACACAATTTAGTTCTGAATAGGTGGAACAATCACTTAAGGAGGCAATTTTGTTAAAATTAAAAAGTATTCTTTTCTAATTAATTTGGTATTAGAACAAAGTGCCATCTATTTGTTATCATTTGTAAAAAAATTATTTATTTTGTTATTTAATTCAAAAGAGTAATTGGACATCATTGGATTTTCATATTTAATTTGGCACATTTTATTGTATTTTTTTCCCTCAAGCTGTAAAGTTGTGACTTGTGTAATATAAAGTGAGGTTAGCTTTTTGTTTTATTCTTTTGAATAATCTTGTGAAAATTGGTGTACTATGCCAAGAGTTAGGAAAACTTTCAAAAAAAGAAACTTTCAAGGTTATCATCATTTAAAAGTTAAAACAAAAACTAGTTTGGGTGAAAATAATAGTAAAAAACTACAATATGAATGTTACCAGACAAAATTGTCTCCCATTGATGATACATGAGTCCGCTGTAAGCGCTAGTTTCACTTCATAAATCTTAAAATCCTCTAAATAGATGTATTCATGAACAAGTATTATATATGACAATATTATATCATCACTAGGAACATTTTACATTATAAAAATAGACAAGTAGTAAAAAAAAATTAGAATATTCCACTAAACATTTTTTTTAGTAAATAAAGCAGAAAAAATCCTTAAAAGGAATGTTGTCTTTGAGCTATATTTTGCCTACCACGGCCACGAAATAAACATTTCCCTACTAATCACACAATGCATACAGGATTTTAAATTTAAACTATATCATGTATATAAACATGTAAAAAAATGACACTTAGACACGGGAATCAAACCTCTGTCCCTTGACTTATTGTGACGTTTACTCGTAAACTATAGATAATTTTGCCCTCTCAAGATTCGCTATTTATTTACAATTAATTGTACACACATTAGCTTTCTACACTTATCATGTGTAGATCTCTATTTATTTTTTAGTTTTTTAATTTCCATAATTATTTTTACAGGCCATAACAAATTAACCAAAAACTATTGGCCTAGCTTTTTTTTTTAAATCTGTCTTGAAAAGTCTATACTATGAAATATAAATGTTGTCAATACTTATTGAATCATTAGTATTTTCAATGGACATCACCTTATCTTTTAGTTAATCCGGTTGACACAACAAGGATGGATCTAGTTATTCCTGGCGAACAACATATATATCTGAGAGCTGCAACTTCTCAGGAACGTCAACAATGGCTTGTAGCATTGGGAAGTGCTAAGGCCTGTGTTACCACAAGAAGCAGAAAAGATTCTGGTAGGAATATTTGTACGTTTCTGGTAAAACAATAATTTAATATAAATTAGAATTTTCCTTAACTTATAATAATTATGGAAATATGTATTATGTAAATATTAACTGTAGCATACATTGATGTTTGAAAAAAATTACCTGACTGAATATAATTAATTATACATCAATTCAAATTATTCATAAAACTAGATTGAACTTGTTGAAATTCAATGCCTCACTCATTTTATTTTAATAAGTCTTAATATGGCATTGCATTGATTAGACATAATTATAGTGTTGTTTTGCAATGGATCTGAATGTGATATTATGTTGCGTTTCCACTGGAGAAACCTAGATAAACTTATGGCAACAACAACAAGGCTACAAATAAAAAGTGGGCGTTGATGTATGTTTCTCTGTGTTATGTTGATGTAGCTATAAACAAAAGTTGATGTTTGTTGCAAGTATCTGTTTGAAGTGGTAAAGGTGAAAAGAAAATATGAAACATAGACCAACATTCAGTCACATAAACAAAATATTTTTCTCTCACACTAGACTAAACTGCCGATAATGGGGATATCGAGGTTCGAATCTTTGTTGGGTGTATTGAGGGTGGTTTTTTCAAAATTGTTTTCCACTTTACACACATGCAGGCACATTTCCTATAAATATAACCTTTCTCATTTCTAAAACCATTAGTGTGATTACGGGGTTTCTATGGTCTGGAAAGTCAGGGAAAGTCAGGAAATAAAATAAGTCAGAGAAGCTTAAAAAAAGTCAGGGAAGTGACAATTCATGTCACACTTCTGTTTCATCAGAAATTGTAAAGCCGCAGAAGGAAGGTGTTGCCAAAAGTGAAAGTAGTGTAGTGGCTCGAAGAAACCCTAACACTTTTGTTATAAAAGATGATATGACTAAGGTGGAAGTCATTTGGGCCTTGCAAGTTGTTGACATTAAAAGTGTTTCAATTCGTGCAATAAATTAAGTACATTCTTTCAGTTGATGTTTCCCGAGTATTCCATTGCCAGTGTCTTTACACTTGATGGAGACAAGGCTGCATACTTCATTGTGTATGGTCCATTCTTTAAAAACAATTTACTGGACCGCCTAAAATCTTGTAACAACTTTGTAATTTGTTTTGATGAAGCGTTGAATAGAGTTATTCAAAGAGGACAAATGGACATTTGTATCATATTCTTGGACAAGGAGAATTATAAAGTCGTCAATCATTACCGTACTTAAACAGTGTGTTTTTCGATAGAAGCACCGCTGAAGAATTACTGAAGTATTTCTTGAATAGTATTTCTCTACTTCCACTCTCTAAGTTGATACAAGTGTCACTGGATGGCCCAAATGTCAATTTAAAGTTTTTAACACTTATTCAGAAACACATCAAATCTGTCACAGACAATGAAGTATGTAGTTTGCTAAATTTGGGAACATGTGGGCTTCATGTTGTTCATGGTTCCTTGAGAACAGGAGTGGAATCTGTTGGGATATTGGGATATAAGTAGCTTATTGCGTCACACGTACTACCTGTTCACTGACTCTCCAGCTCGTCGAGTATTGTTTACCCATTTGACAGGGTGCACAACTTATCCTTTGAAATTCTGTGGTGTGCAGTGGTTAGAGAATGCAAAGTGCTTTCAAAGGGTATTACAAATTTGGGGCCATGTTGTTAAGTTTCTCAAAGAAGCAAAGCTTCTTAAAACAAAACCTGTAGCTACAGCAGCCTGAGATCCATTCCTGAAGTGTAAACTAGCTTTCTCCAAGACATTTGCAGAGGAATGTCAGCCTTTCCTTTTTAATAGGTTAAGTTTCTCAAAAAAGCAAAGCTTCTTAAAACAAAACCTGTAGCTATAGCAGCCTGTGATCAATTCCTGAAGTGTAACCTGGCTTTCTCCAAGACATTTGCAGAGGAATGTCAGCCTTTCCTTTTTAATAGGTTTAGATATATTTTATTATTTTTCCATAATTTTCCCTGAACTGATTGACAAGACATCTGCTTTCTTATTCGTTCATGAGAGGTGAGGCAAGGTCAGCTGTAGGGGAGGAGGAGGTCGAAATAAATATCATCAAATTAATATTTTCACATGTATAATGCCGTAAAATTACAATGGAAATTTTGGGAGAATTTGGTCAGGGAACTTGGGAAAATAGTCAGGGAAAAGTTAGAAATAATTTTTTACAAATACTTTATAACCCAAACGAGCAGTAAGACGCAGTGAAATATAAAAAAAAGTCTTATATTTGGACGGTTTGGTTCAGTTGAGACTAGTACCTGTTGTTGTTAAAATGGTTGCACTAGTAATTAGTTCATTTGTATAGCATTTAAATGGAGCTCAATTAGTAATTAGTTAATTACAACATCTTTGTCTTTGGAGCCCCAAATACATAAAATATAATTGCAGGGCTGCCACTAAAACATCTTAATTGTCCCATCTTGATACAAACTATAAATGGTTTCTTCATTGTAGACACAGTGCTGCATCTAACTATGACTATAGAAAATAAACACCAACATGATGCAACAACGTATCGGTACTTCTAGTATAGACAATTTGCTGAATGAAGTTGATTAAGTAATTTTTGAATGCAAAACATCTTACAACAGTGTACAAAACAAAAGTTGCACCATGTTTTTCCAATGAAGACATCTTAAAGTCGCAAAAGGTCTCAATGCACACTATTATGTAGCATTATATCTCAATAAGGTATTTTGTTGCTTTAAATCTCAATATGGTAATATGTTGTTGTAGGTCTCAATGGGTTTAACTTTACTAGCAATTAATGTGGAGTTGTGTTGCATTAGGTTTCAATGTTGTGTTATGTTGCAATAGGTCTCAATGTGATATTATGTTGTAATAGGTCTTGATGTTGTGCTATGTTGCAATAGGTCTCAATGTGATATTATGTTGTAATAGGTCTTGATGTTTTGTTTTGTGGCAATAGATCTCAATAAGGTATTGTATTGAATTAGGCCTCAATGTGGTATTATGTTGCATAAAGTTTCAAAGTGGTTTTGTGTTGCAATAGGTCTTAATGTAATGTAGTGTTACATTAAGCTTTGTCTCTTATGGAGAAACATAGATAAACTTTAGTGTTGGACAATGTTGTATTAAAAACTACTTAATTAAATTCATTCAACAAATTGTCCACACAGGAAGAGTGTTGTATCATATAGGTGTTTGTTTTCTATAGTTAAAACTATGATGCAACATTTTGTCTATATTGAAGAAATGGTTTATAGTTTATGTCAACATTGGGATGAAGAGTATGTTTTAGGGGTGGCCCTGCACTTATATTTCATGTCTTTCGGGGCTCCAAAGAACCAGATGTTGTTTGTAATTATTAGGGAGCAGATTCTTAGGCACCAAAAAAAGTTTAAAATCTGCAGGCAAATAGGAATTACAAATATAGAATTTAGGCACCAGAATAAGCACTTTAGGAAAAGAAAACCACAAACTAAGCAATGAAAAATGTATTTTACTACCTACAATTTTATTACCTACAGCCAATTCACATTGCATTTTAATTTAACACCACGTCTGACTTCTCCTTCAGGTTATGCACATATCTTGTATTAATTACGCTAGTATGTTAGGGGCTAGGAAGGGGAAATTTAGATAAAATGTATCTGCATATGCATGAAGGGAGAGTGAAAAGCCATTTAGTAAAACACCTTGAGTACACCTGATCAATATTCATATCTCGATCTCCCTTCATTGGTAGTCCAGTCTTCCGCCAGAGTGACGAGGGGGGCGAGGGTCCTTTCAATCACTGAAGCACATCACATGCTGTTAATCACTACATAATTTTTTTTTCTATTTTCAATAGTAAAATGGGTTATATTTTATAATATGAAAAGCTGAGTTGTACTTCAAACGATGTCAAGGGACAAAATTTCACATTTGTCGTTTCTGAAGAAGTTGAACTTTTTATCCCGCAACGGCATGCTCTTTGCTCCCATTGTCCTCCACCATGTTCACACTCATTGGAAGTTATTTAACAAGTGTCTATTTTCAAACCTAGTCCAAACAATTATGCCATCGCTTACAATTTCTAAGAACTGGATTCTCTCTTTCAAGTGAAAAACAATACAGTATGAAAAAGTGAGGCGATAGGCGCGGTAAGGCAATTATTCATAAAACAGGCATAAACAAATAGAGTAGGCAATCATAGGCGCTATAAATTAGCATATTTTACTTGCAATAACTTGAAATGCATATATATCTTAAGTGCCTATGTTTTACGATCAAGGAAAAGAAAAGGCAGATAGGCAATATCCGGTCACTAGTAATTATCAATTAAATTAATGCAATTCTCTGAATTCCATTTAAATGCCATGCTGATGGACTAATTACTAGTGCAACCTTTTTTAACTACAACAGTTACCGGTCTCAACTGAAACAAACCATCCAAATAGAAGAAGAATTTGTTAATGCGACTGATTGTTGGTCTGTGTTTCATATTTTCTTTTGATATTTACAACTTCAAACAGATAATAGCAACAAACGGCAACTTATGCTTATTATGACATCAACACAAAGCAACTTATATAAAAAAATCCCAATCTTTTCATTTGCAACCATTTCGCTGTTGCTATAAGTTGATCTATGTTGCTCCCTCAATATGGTATTGTGTTTTAATGTGTAGTAATAAGTCTCATTGTGATATTGTGCTGCACTAGAATTCAAGAAGGATATAAAGAATCATGCTAAAATTCAGTTCTTCAGGGGAAAACACCTTAAACCGTCTTGAACTTGCCTTTGTCAGGAATCCTAAAAAATTAAAAGCATTTATTCCAAGATAAATACAAACCTTTATGCATGTGTGATCAAATCACATGAATTTTCCTAAACACAGCTTTTTTTGTTGTAAATATCTCTTGACTACATGCCGTTTCTCAAATTCCAACTACAACTACTGCAGGCATGTGCAGTTATTGAGTTGCCATTGTAAGTTGCAGCAGGTTTGGGAGTAGGGTACTTGCTTACATGTTTTAACATGTCCACTATCTACTCTTGGCTCTGCATTTATCAAAGAGGATTAGTGCCTTTTTGATCCAGAGCTAACAAAAAGAAGCGGTAAGGAATTAAAGTGATTCACATTTTGCTGATTGTATTATCTGCCACCATTGATTATTTCTCTAACGATAACACTTTGTAAAGCCCCTTCCAGACACATAAGTGACTTTTGACTAAAGGAAAGTACAGAGGCTATGAACAAATCCAAGCATCTTTATGCTTTTATCCCTTCAGTGGCTGTAGAGCATAGAAGCATCAGAAACCTTTCAACTTTTCCGCTCACAATCAACAATCACTGCCAGTAACACTTTAATTATGGCAAGATGTGCTGTTATTTCTTAGGTGTGGGGGGAGGGAGCTCCTAAAGCCTTGAGCCCACGAGTATTGCAGAAGATAATTCCTTGAAGATGTAAAAAAGAAAAGGTATTTTTCATGAAATTCAATCTTTGTTTTATTTGTTATTCAACAGGATTGCTATTTCATGCCTTTGTTCTGTTATGTTAGAACCAACCACAAAGCTTAAAATTAAATCTCCCAAGTACCATCATTTGGTGCTGTGTGGCACAACCTCATTACAAAGCATGTTCATTCAGAAACATTTGTTCTAAAGTAGCCCACAGACTATTAAGCATGCTTGACAGTCTTTTACCTCCCTTTAGTCTCACAACCGGAGGAAGACTCTTTGAAATAAATGCTTCATACAAATATCCATTTTAAACAAAATCATTAAAGGTATATTTTTTAAAAATTTCAAATTTTCAAAAATCACTCATCAGTAAACTACCCTTATTTGAGAGCTAGAATGAAAAAAATATCTTGAGGTATAACCACCATATAACATCTAAATATCAAGTTTGAGCAAAATCCAGTCAACCGTTTCGACTTTATTCTCAGGGACAAAACTAATTGTTATACACACTTTTCTGCGTTTGGGAGTACACAAAACGTAATTATTCAAATAATATAGAAATAAAAAAACTCACAATTACAAGAGGTACTTTCTTTTTATATGATAAAGTGAAAAATTAAGAAAAGAACATATTTCACCCCAGAAAGTTAAAACAACTCTTTTTTTTTTAATCAATAATCACCTTAAGTGTTGATATCACAAACCATTATGGTAAAATAAATCAAATATGTGTTTTGTTCTGCTTTTTATTAGCACATTTTCTTCAACTAACTATTGATGAGCACAAATCTGGGTTAGTTAACAAATTATATGAATCAAAGTCCTCTATGTTTGGTTACCATTTGTCTAAGAAACTCATAACTACCATACTCCAATATTCAAACAAACACAACTAAGAAATAAACATACAGTAATTACATTTTCTCACTGTGGCTACATGATCTAAGACTACACTTTCACAATAGACTAGACTGCCAAGTATGGGAGATCTGAGTTTGAATCTTGGTCTGGTGTACTGAGGATAGGTTGTCTACAATCAGGGAAAACCGGAATTAGTGGTGGGGGAAAAACAGGAATGAGTCGGGAATTTGGTAAATTACAACAACAAAATCCGGGAAAATGTAGTTTTACTCAAAACATGAAATATAATAATCACTAAATCATTAAGTTACTATGCGATTCAAACTGTATTTCTTGTTTGTAGCTATGTAATATATTTTATAATTCCTAATAGACATTGTTAGTATGAATATAAAAACATGTTTATTTAAATATTAAAACTTATTGTTAATAAAAAAAGATTTTTAAAATATGGGGAAGGGGAGGGAGAGGAGGGAGAAGGGTGTGGCATACTTTGAGTCAGGAATTTTAGGAAATGAAGCTGGGAATTTCATTGTTCAAGTTGAATAGACACTATGTGAGGGTGATTTTCCCTAAATGGTTTTACACCCCACCCCCATGCAAATTCTGGTAAACTTTCTCCATATTACACCTTCCTAATCCCTAAAACATTGGCATTTATTAGTACATATGTGAACAACAGGGAGTAAGACACGGTGTTAAAAATAAGGTTTTTATTCTAAATGTGGTCTCGTTACTTAGTAGTCACTATGATTTACAAACTAAATTATTTATTCTCTTATATTATGTTCTAGGTGAGTCGAATCCTGACAACCTTAAATTTAAAAAGTCTGAACTGAGACTTTACTGTGATCTACTCATGCAACAAGTGCACATGGTCAAAACGGCAGCAACTCAGGATGGAGGACCTCAATTAAAGGTTACTACTATATTACCGTTTAATATTAAAGAATATTGAAACAGAAATATCAAATTTATAATAAAAAAATCAAATCAATTTAAAATGATTTTGAGCTTTGAAAATAAGTTTATTAACTGTAATTTGTTACTACAAAAAAAAAATTAAGTACCAAGTAATTTTATGTTTGTTACAGAAAATATAATTCTATTTTCATTAAATAATAATATCAATCTTTTGAATTATGTGAATTGATGTTTACAACATTTTCTATACATAAAACAGGGTGTCCAGTGACTTATAAAACAGGTAAAAGTCAAGGAATTTGGTCAAATTTCTGGAATTTTCACATATTCACTGATTAAATATTCAACTTTTATTTAAAATAATCAAATTAACATATTTCTTCGGGGTTATACTCACCGCTAATCTCTTCTAGCACTTTTACCCCTGTTGAGCTTACTAATCTTAATTCTCAAAGTTAACTTGTAATTTTATTATTGTCTTTTCATCCCTGTACCATACCTCTTTAGCTTAAGCTTAGTCATGATTATGTGCATTAATTTGATTACATAATAGGAATAAGAAACTAAAAAGGAATGTGTCTCATAACAATTTAAAACTGTACTGGTGTAAGGTGATTTTTAACAACTCAATATCACCTCACTGAAATCTGATTCAGATCACATTAACCAATGGTCATCGTTTTAGGCTAAAATATTTAGTTACTTCATAGACTGACACAATTTCAGAATGTGCATGTGTCTAAAAATATTATTACATCAAGTTGCGATCTTAATAAAATAATGTGTTTTTAAAATATATTAAGTAACTGGAAAAGTTGAAAATTGTCACAGGAAAAATCAGGGAATTTTAAAATAGTTTGGCTGGACACCCTGTAAAATATCCACAAAGAAAAAAATAATGATTTAATGAAATTATTAAAAGCTATAAACAGATATTGTAAGAAACGACTCTAATTATTCTCTCTCTCATTAACTCTAAAAACAATTCTAATTTTTACAATAAAATCCATTATAAATCTTTTTAAACATCTTGTATAAGTTAAAATTTAAAATAATGATAGGACAAGAGTAAATTGAAGCAATATGTATTGCTAATATAATTCAATTGAGAAACTCAACTTACTAAAAGTTTCCCTTTCATACAAACAATTTCCCAGTGACTAAATGGTTTTTCAAAACTATGTGCACAAAACTTGGAATGATTTATCTAAAAATTACTGGATTTTTTTTGTGGGTAAATTTGGGGAACTAAGCTGCAAGCTTTAAGAAGTAGGTGTAAAACAAAAAATTTGAACTTTTTTCAAGTATTTTTGCATTAGTTTGTTTTAGGCAAATTGGTAAAAATCTTTTAAATCAAAGTAATTTCTCTCTACTTAAATATATATCAAATTTGGTAAACTAAACATTGTATCTTTAGTTGTCCATTTCTTGTTTACTATCCATTTACTTTTGGATAAACTATACAGAAACTCATTTAGGATAATTTATACAGAAACTGGAACCAATATTTTTATTTTTATGGAATAATTATGTCAAATTATTCCTTTTCAATGTTTTCTTAAAAACAATCATAACTTTTTTTTGTCACAATTAAACATAACTCCAATGACAAATTATCTAAAAGAGCATATATGACTGTGTATGGACGTTGTTGAAACAAAGGGAGTATGCAAGGATAGGGAAGTGTGAAGAAAGTTAGTGAGGATGGATTAAGTACACTGTTGAGCTATATGCAATTTCTTGCCCATCCTGTGTGTGTGTGTGTGTTTGTGTGGGTGTATGCGCATGTGTGCCATACATATATATTAAACATGTCTCCAATGACCTACACACTACTACTAGGGCTGTCAAACTCGATTCCTCGATTCCCTTGATTATTACTGGTATCGAAAGAATTGAGAATTGATCTTAATATTATGATTCTCACTACTTGATTCTTAGTTCTCAATAAAACTGGCAACTAAAATGGCAACATTCAAAATAGTTAATAATCGATTATCTCTCATATTAGTTTAGTTGCCTTTTAACTTGTATTTGTAAATATACTGTAATGGCCCGAATATAGTACGATCCCAAATATAACACGACCCTAACATTTTGAGGTGTTCTACATGAAAAATAAATGGTCTAGACTAGAATATAATTCGACCTGACAGTATCAAGAGGTAAAAACTTAACAACTTTGACACACTTGTTTTCAAAGTAAAAGCTAAGTGAGACTGTCAGAATATGTGAATTGATCCTAAACAAACAATTGATATATAATATGTAGAATAGAATGGCAATTTTCCTTAATATATCGATATATCTATCATTAATTGATATATCACAACGTGTATATCGAAAGCTACGATATTCCTATCAAATTAAAATGGCTGTTCTCCTGTAATTATATTCTTTGTCGCCTTTCAATTTTTAATGTTTTATTTACCGGTAGCTCTATGAATAAGACAAGTTTAATAAAAATAGAACAAAAATCAATGTAGTTAATAAAAATGGAGCAAAAAATGTTATATTTATTTTAATTTCAATAGATTATCGATATACCGTTGCCAAAACTTCATCACTAATTTCTGGCAAGCTAACGTTATCAGTTACGGTGAACGACTTGAAATCTTTGTAACATGTGCAGGATGTCTACAGGGTCACGAAATTCCCACAAGTCAGGAAAAAGTTACTAATTGCAATAAAGGTCACAAAAGTCCCTGAAAAGTCATGAATTCTCAATATTTTGATCATAAAGTCACAAAAATATTTTTGTTTGAATTTCTCGTGCATCGTAACAATGCGTCAAATGTCAATTTTCCCTATTTTCTGCTACCTTCTCTATATTTTTGTCTTAATAATTCTCAAAATAGCCCTCAATTGTTCTCTTACACTCTTTTCATCCTAGATCATCTCACCACATGCACTATGAATGTCATAGGTCTTTCTTTGCACTTCTTGTATGGTTTTCTTTACCCACTTCTAAAACAGCTTATTTCCTTCAAAATCATTTTACATCCTTTCTCTTTACTTTAATCTCATTTGCTCTTTACTCTTCTTTACTAATTTTTATCATTAATATTTTTCTCTTTGTACATGTCCCACAACCTCTTACGTTCTGTGTCACTCTCCACAACAATAATTTGTTTGTATGCCTTTTTCTTTTTTCTTCCACAGATTCATTCACCTCTTCATTCCAGCACACATTTATTTTTAAGTTTCCCACCCCACACACACACACACACACGCACACAACACACATGCACACACACATGTGCGCGCACACACACACACACAACTCGTGGACAAACAGAGTCCGACACGCTGTGCGTAAATGCATTTCCCCCCCCTCAAAAAAAACAAAAACACACACACACAGAGACCTCTTTTAT
The DNA here is from genome assembly GCA_902155825.1 of Timema genevievae. NCBI lineage: Eukaryota > Metazoa > Arthropoda > Insecta > Phasmatodea > Timematidae > Timema > Timema genevievae. The sequence continues at coordinate 26,438 of CABFWO010006055.1, forward strand.
TCTGTTCCAAGCACTTTCTATATCATTATCACTTATTTCAACATTCCATTATTAGTCCTGTCACGCTAATCTTTATCTCAGCAATCTTTAATATTGTGCTTTCATACTTTTATCATTTATTTTTACACTTTCACTCTTTCTTGCTTAGTACTCTTGTGCTGCTTCATCACAACTACTGAGACCTCATGTTAGACTCTATTGCCAATGATAGGGAGATCAGGGTTTTAATCTCTGTCAGGTGTACTAAGAGGAATTTTTACTATATGCAAATGTAGTACACTTAATCTAAATTCAATCTTTCCTATCCCCAACACATTGGCATAATTAGTACATATGTGGATAACCTAACCAGGCGGTAAGACACGGCACTAAAAAAAACCTAGTGAGATTACTAGGAAGTGATCTGTTCCACATTCAGCTCCATGCACACCCTTGGTATTCTTTATTAAACTTCTAAATATTTCTTTATACATTACAAAATCAAACCTCATTCTCGAATTGCCCCTTTGCCATTTATGCAAGTGAATAGCTTTGTGCTCAAATCACAAACAAACCTTTTTCTAAACATAGATTCACTAACTCATTACTAGAGACATGCAAAAGGTGAGGTTATTTTTAGGGGAAAAGTGTTATTTTTCTTAAAAAGCTATGATATTACATGCTGAAAGTGATGTTATTATTTACGTAAATACAAGTCAAATTACTATTCATTAAAAAAACTAGGATATAATTGTCTACATTTTTTTGTTCATATTGTGTATTTAACTATTAATTAACATATTCTGAGAAAAATCAAATATAAATACGCACAAAACATTTCGTGCTTAGTAAGGTCAAACTCAATATCATTACCTTCCACTTTTACAAATAGCAATATCGGAATAATGGATTATAAATTTATGTTTGGACCAAACGATAATAACATCGAAACATGTTGTCATACAAGCCTAAGAACTATCAAATAAGGAGAAGGCAATAAAAATAAAGAAGATATAATTTTTCCAAATATAACCGTATATAGCAAAGTCCATATATATTAATGTCCTTGCTTGGACTTAGCATGAAGTCTTTTAAAAGCTGAAAACAAAGAATCAATCAATCAAAATTTAATTATTATTATTTTATCATTATTATTATTATTATTATTATTATTATTATTATTATTATTTGTGCGTCTTACCAACCGTTCGGGTCTTGCGCACTTACACTAATGTGTAATGATAGGGTGATTGTGAGATGAAATGGAGGACCTACAGTTTAACGTGGGATCCGAACCATGGTGGAGGCCTGGCATTCCACACATTCACAAGTTGTGATTAATACACATCTTGTCAGAGGTGAAGGAAGGGTTTGGTAATCAGATAAATCTGTATCGGTACCGAGGATTGAACCCCGGACCCCCAGCACGGAATTCCGACACCTACCTTTAAAATCAGCAAAAACTGATATCCGTATAGATGGAAGCCCTCGCATAGCGCCATCACCAATGTTATAAAGTTGAAAATTATATTGGATGTCGTGTTATTTATCCAAATTACAAAGAAATTGTGTTTATTTAGAAAAAACCTTAAATTCGTGCTATTTATGTGAAAACAGTAGAATTCATGTAAAAATTCTCTTCATCACAAATGCGAATTTTGCATGTACCTACTAACTACCAATCTTGTTAACCCTGTCATCACCATACCTTCCTAATGTTCTCTCTGAGTACCTACCAATTCATTATTAAGATTTTATTAAGCTCATTCCAAAAATCCACTCGCAGTTTCTTGTCTTCGCCCTTCACCGGAACATAACCAGAAACCAACATAATTTTATGAATGTCTATTTTCAAACGTACTCATATAAGTATAGATCAGTGGTTCTTAACATTTTATTACTCGTGGCCCCCTAAATATCCTAAAATATTTTCGTGGCCCCCTAGTTTTTACTAACATAATAATTATTAACATTGAACACTTTCCACTAATTTGTCTATTCTTGTTTCACTTGTATTACTTAATGCTATTTGCTTGCAGGAGTTGATTCAGAGTCGATTGCACTGCTTTGTTTTTTTATTTACCATTATGGAAAATCCTTTTTCACATAAATAAGTAGAAACAAAGGGCAGCAAATCTTGAATGATGATGGTAAATAGATGGATATTATTTGTACTATCCATGATTTCTATTATTCGTGCTTCCCCTTCCCTCCATTATCCCAGAAAATTGAGAATCTACTGAACTTACATGCCTGCGGTCATCGAATTCTTTGTCCCAAAACATAAAATTTAAGGTAATTGACTTTAGTAATAAGCAAATTACATTTTAAATTATTTTTCCGAGGCCCCCCCAAAAAAATTTTGCGGCCCCCATTAAGAATTGCTGGTCTAGATGTCATCAACTAATATCTTCTAACAAACAGTGTAGTTGTTATTATTAGATCTAGCCCTTGGGTTCCTCTCAACCATTCACCCACACCTGACCACAGTGCCAGGCTACCATCACTCATTATCAAAATATTTTTCTCTTTCTGCTTGGTTTCACATACACACAATATAAATTATTCTTCCAATAATTTCCTCTTAACAGTTCATTCTCTTTACCACACACTCCTCTCACATTCAAACGACAAATATATTTATAACTTACATTATCTATAATTTTGTCCTTGGGTAAGTTTTGTAATTTCAGTTTCACGGTCAAAAGTTATTTCGATAACATGGGAATTAAAGAGATTTTCACTGATTAAGAAATGGTGTTTCTTTCTTTATCTAATAAATTGATAAGTTGACTATGTAGCTCTTCAACCGTGGTTTGTGAGACTTAAGCAAGAATATTAATTTTATACTGAAGTATATATATATATATATATAACCTTGTAGAATATAGATCCTTAATGCCTCTTAGTACCTTATGTGTGATGCCTGTCCAACTTTTTAACTATTCACAGCTTTAGTGACCTTTGTACAAAAACAAGGCACACACCAGACCCTCAGTCTAGAGATTAAAATTACTGCACTCATTGGTAGAGCTTGAGTACTTCAAGACTGGGATTGCTATGGGCAGTGTCAAGTCACACCACTATAACGCACTAAAGCACGCATTTTTAAAAACAGTTCACTTAAAAGATGATTTTCCTAGAGAAAATACCAAAATGGCCTTCTAATGTCACTAATCCTGCTTTCACAAAGCTAGGTTCACCCCACCCCTGTTCCCATAAACCAACCCGCCAAACGAGCCTACTCAAACTGCAAATTACGAAGAAAATGTAGAATACAATAGATAGAATAGATAGAATAGATAGATTTTTCTTTAAGAGCCAACCATTACCTCTCTGTCCAATGGGAGCAATGTAAAGTGTGAACTTTGTTCTTCTTTTCATTGTAAAAGGCATATTGTGTATTTTCCTTTTATATGTTTCTCTCCATCTCTCCTGTACCTTCTTCCAAATATAATACGCTTCTAGATGTATATAGTTAACACTAGGACACGGACAATCAGACATAAGGGAGGAGTTTGAAACGTGCAAAGCAACTTCCTAATTGAGGAAACCATAAAAACACAAAAGGGAGAACATTGAAAATGGTAAAGAATGATAGGACACTTAGATAGAAACATGTAAAAGAAACAATTGATTATAGTATTACTTAAATATCTGAATCTCATATTCAAATTTACATTTTGCCTTCGAATCTCAAATCTGAATTTTAGAGAAAAATAAAGAAATTCCTATAGTATTCGAGAGATTCGAGATTCCTAAAAATCTCAAATACATTTATAAAGAACTGGATTTAATAAAACAGTTTTAAGCATTTGATAAAACAAATGTTATAGACTTATGTAATTGGGAAGGAAAAAAAGAAAGAAAAAATTGTACAAATAGAATTAACATAAAAGTGTTCTATTTGCTGTTTATGAAGTATAGGATTTGACCCATTTCTAAAAAATTATAAACATATGAGGGGTTGGATTTATAATATAAAGAAATAAGTAGGCCTAATAAATGTAAACATTCATTATAACATTTGTACATTCAGTTAAGTGTTGGATGTTGTAGAGCTGAGAAAAGTACAGAACGTAAAATATCTTGGAAGCGTAATTGAGGAGAAAGGTGGAAGTAGAGAGGATGTAATGAGAAGAGAACAACAGGGAGACCTTCTATGGAGAAGAGAATTACCCTTGAAGTGTAAGGAAGTGTTTAGGACGTACTTTGTAACAATTGTCTCACATGTAGGAGAAACATGGGCATTGAATAAGAGAGACAAGGAATGTGGAGGAGCATGTTAGCTATCATGAGGAGAAACAAGATTAGGAATGAAGTTATCTTGGAAAGAGTGGGAGTACAGGGAGTACATGAGATAGTAGAGGAAGCAAGGCTGAGATGGTATGAGGATGGAAATAAAATGGATGCAGAAGAAAATGTTGGAAATTAAGTATGTGGGAAAAAGACCGTAAGTGAAGCCAAGAAAGAAATAGTAGGAGCAGATAACAAAAAATGTTCAAGTGAGAGGAGAAGAATGGAAGAAATTAAAGGAGGAAGACTGGTGGAAGGATTGAGAAAGATGAAGGCATTTTACTAAACTGACCCAGCCACAGGCTGGAAACAGTTTATGATGATGATGATGGTGAGTTAAGTGTTAAATTAATGGTCTTTGGTCAGGTTGTTAAGTGTTTGCAATAATTATGTTGGTGTTAAACCACCAATAAACAGTATTAGAGCTCTAAAACTAATTCCAAATAAACATTTTGAAGAAAAAAAAATCAAAGTTTGAATGCTCGGGTTTCATTAAAGATTCCATCCCTAATATATATTCTTTGTATTTGGCATGACCTTCAATAAATTCCAACCTATGTTCTAGTTCTGGCCAACATTAACTGTGCTTACAATGAAGGTACTAACTTCTATTCCAAAGCTTGCCTCTGTGTTTTGAAGCAATATACACTATTACAACTGACACACTAAACAGCGTCAAACAAAGCATTTACATATTGTTGGACCTTGTTTACTCTTTATTATTATTTCGACTAAAAAGTGTAAGTCCTTATCTAGAAAAATTAGCTTTTGTCACCATTATAACCTCTATACAACTTGACTCTCCGTGAGTTAGTTGGAATTTGCAAAACCTTTAAAATAATTCTAACTTGTATCATTTATTACTTAGACTGGTTCACAATTTATATTTACTCCTTGAACATAATTAAGGTTACTATGTCCCTCTGGCATTTTTATTTAACCACTAGACAAACTTTATTTTGAACTCTTGTCTGTTGACAAGCCAAAATAAATATTTAGATGCCCAACAGGATCAAATGAATAATTTCTTCAAAGCAGGAAGACTTGATTACATTTGAGCATAGAAATATTATTCTCAATATATTTTATATTACTAAAACAAATGTGTTAAGGATGTAGCATTTGGCTACAAGTAGAGAAAAATCAAGTCGAAGAAAAATACAACTTACCCTGTTTCACCGTCCCTGCGCCTTGGACTATGGGACGGAGAGGAAAACATCAACACAAGCGAACGTAATCACGGTACGATATAGACTGACCACTGCAGTCAAGGTTCAAACTGCGCCCACCAGAGTGCGCTATTTATCATAGACAATCCAAAGATCTTACACCGTGAAGAGAGGTTGTTCTCGAAGATTCCAGTTGTTTGGAGTGTTTTGTAGACGTTATTGTTGCCACGTGCGCTCCTCCCCTTTGTTATCCATATGTTTTCCCCCACCCTTGTGTCCTATTCTTCAATGTTCTTTGGGTTTTTGCATATATAGTGCCGGTGGGGCTGCTTGTTGGCACTCTTGGACTTNTAAACTTTTCAAAATTATCTTTTTCGGCAACTTGTATTATTTCAGGAATGAGAATTTGTAATACAAATATAACTTATGTCGATGTTGGACTTTAAAGTCGATTATTCTGTTCTAAATTGTTTCATTGGATATCGATAGTTCTAAATTGTTTTCATCGGGTATCGATTTATTGTGAATTCGTAACTTTGATAATTATGAAACTGATAAAATTTATTATGAGGAATAATTTTAGTGGTCTCTTCTCAGTAACATACCTTGATTTTGTCTTTCATGAACATGTTGAAACAGATTTCACATAAATTCAAATATTTATTCTTGGTAATGTTAATTGAACTTGGTTGTGAAATTTATTTAAAGGTTTTAGTGTATGTAGGAATATGGATTGTAGACTTAGGAATGTTGAGGGAAATTTAAAGATATTTATTTATGAATTGTGAAAGTAGATTTACTATGGGCAATGTTTCTTTACGAGAGTCACATAATTTTATTAGTCAGTTCCATGTGTAATGGAAATAGGTAATTATGATTGTTCAATTCTACGTAATAATTTTGAGTTTATTTTTGACATTCTATCTTGACTTTTTGCATCTATGATCCTATATCATATAGAACTCTTTTTCATTAGCCAGCTCGGCTATCTTTATATATGTTTAACACTCCTATATATTGGTATTTACTTTTCAAAATATGTTTAGTGATGATAGTTTTCAATAAATATCAACAAACAATTTCAAGTTTCTTTAATGTTTGGATTTATAACCATACCCTTAGGATATGTTATATGTGTTTTCCTTATAATTTTTTATAGGCACTTACACTTTTATTTTGTTTGAGGATGACCGTCAACTAACTGTTCCCGCAACTAGTGTGAGTTGCGTGTTCTGAGTTTCGTATGTCGATTCTCAGGCATTCAAAACAAGAACTCCAACCGCTCACTCTTGTTGCCTATTTCTGCCCCCCTTGTATGTTATTTTGGACATCCTATTGCGGTGTTGCTTGCTAGGATGGTTCAAGGATGGGGTACTGTCTACCACCGTGCCCTGAAATGAGAGAATTTCTTCAAAACTTAGAAAGTACATCACAAGGTCACATAGTATCTTGGTTGACTCAATGATGGCTGTCAATTATATAAATAAAGTTAATAACTTTTTAAATCTCTGTACTAATATTGTTTAAGAAACTTGACGAAGCCACGAGTTTGTTGGGTGCAACCTGTGATACATTTATAAGAACTCTAGAAGACTGTATGAAAATCTGCAATGCCAATCTCGCTTATGAACAGCCCCTCCAACACACAGCCGAGTTGGCTCTTCCGACCATCGCTGCCAACCAAACAAAAGCCAAGGTAACACAGCAAGGTTATATTTTGGTTTAAACTTGAGCTAATAATAGGGAAAATAGGCATTTTTTTACAACATACGAAATATTTTATGAAGCTTGGCTAAGTTTACTTTACACGTTTAATATCTATACATACTATTAATGGTTTGTTGAACTTGGTGGTTTTGGGATTAAATGCTTGCCGCAGGACCCGATGTTTGTGGTTTCAAACCCAGCCAGGGTCGACAGATTTTTCTTGAGCAATAAATATTCGTGACACAACTTCCTTTGGAGGGAAAGCAAAGCCATCAGTCTCGTATCGATTGTGACATGTAAGTGAACCCTGAAAGGTATTTAAAAATACCTTGCTCGGCAAAATTGGTAGGCTCTTTCGCTCTCGCTTTTAGAAATTTATGTGTACTTACATAATCAGTCAGTTCAGAAAATGCACGTTTAAAACCTCAAATACATAAAGCAATATTAATGGCTTATCCTAACTTATTTATTACTATACCACTCAAAATTTCAAAAAAGACTACTATTAAATTTAAATTAAAAGGCACCTTTTTAAAACATTAAATGAAAAATAATATTATTGAATGATACATTGTTGTAGCTGCCATCATCCGAGTCATACTACATGTTGAGGTATTATGTGTTGGCTGAAGACGTCTCTATTTTCTTACTCGCAACATCATTTATCATTATTTATAAATGTATTCACTAAATAACCCGAAACTAACTTTTTGTATATACTATATACATTACTTATGTTAAGAAGGAGTGCTACAGCCCCCAAATCCTCTATTTCCCACCACCTAGACTATGTAACACCACTCTGAAACATGAAGCTATGACTCGATAAGTAACAGAAAATAAGTATTTTAATGTCCTGATCCAAATTTCAAGTCTGCTGTAACCTTTGTTATCTAAAGCATCATCTACATATTAACAAAATAAACACAAAGCTTGTTGTTATTGAGGATTGATTCAGCAATCTAATCAAAAATGAGCTGGTTCTTGCTATTAATAACTAGCACTCATTATTCACTCTTACTACATTTCTAAGAAATATTAACCTTCTTACTGTGTATGATTATTATTTATATTTTCAGAGTACTAAACCAAGTATACCCATTACAAGATCACATTCTGTAGACAAGTAAGTAGCCATCTTCAATTTTTTCATTAATTGATTGATTGTATAAGGTGTACCAGTTCTAATAACGTAGTTGTTGTCTAAAGCTACTTACTAGCTATGTTTGGGTTACTATATACTTTAAACTGTGTATTGTGTGCAAAGAGGTTTTAATTACCCATGCATACATACCTATTTACGCCTCCGTTTCCTTGTGGGGTAGGCAATAAACTATGCATATTACTCAAAAAAACATCAAATCCATACCTTATCCACCCTCATTATCTTCTCCACAATTTCATATCCCTGTATACACCCTTCGCTTCAACAACATTCATACACCGAGTCATACATCCTCTTTTATTCTTAAAACTACTAATGTTTCTCCTTTTCACACATTTGTCTACTACATTTAGCCACATCTTACATGGCCAACCCCTTTTGAACCACACTTATCCTTTCATCATGCCCAAACCAACTTAACACACTTCTTTAACATTGACCTATTGGATTCCCTTTCAAACCACATTGCTTTAGCACCCATGTATTACTGATTGTTCATATGAGTTTTTTACATATACATTTCCGTTTATACTAAGCTGAAAATCATTTCCTGACCTGTCTTTATCAAAAACTATCACCTTTGTTTTGGAGACATTTATGCAAAGATACATTCTGCAGGTCGCCACATTCAAACAATTTAATGCATTCTGGAAGTCATTCTCACTCTCAGTCATTATTATGTTATCAGCTGGATATAACAGCAATCTCACATTTACATTGTCCATTTGTACACCTACCATGTCCTCACAAGCATCCTTCATACACTTTTCCATTAATACAACCGTGGAGACATTACACAACCTTGTCTAACACCCTGTTCAATGTCAAACCATTCACTCACAGCTCCATCCCCCCTAACACACACTTTACTTCCATCATACACCACCATAATGTCATTTACTAAGCATCCATCCATCCACACTATACTCTCTAAGAACATTCCTTAACATACTCTTATTCACTCGATTTTATGTTTTCTAAAGATCAACGAATACACAATAAACCTTCTTCCCTACTGCCATACATTTCCCAATCACTTGCTGCAATGCAATGGTCTTGGGTCTGGTCGTTAAGAGTTTGAAATAATTATGTTGGCGTTAAACCACCAATAAGCAGTATTAGAGCTCTAAAACTAATTCCAAATAGACATTTTTAAGAAAAAAAAATCAAAGTTTGAATGCTCAGGTTTTATTAAAGATTCCATCCCTAATATATATTCTTTGTATTTGGCATGACCTTCAATAAATTCCAACCTATGTTCTAGTTCTGGCCGACATTAACTGTGCTTACAATGAAGGTACTAACTTCTATTCCAAAGCTTGCTTCTGTGTTTTGAAGCAATAGACACTATTACAACTGACACACTAAACAGCGTCAAACAAAGCATTTACATATTGTTGGACCTTGTTTACTCTTTATTATTCCCATGAAATAATATTTTCAGCATCCAGTGCGTAGCTATATTTAAACAAATTATTATTTCGACTAAAAAGTGTAAGTCCTTATTTAGAGAAATTAACTTTTGTCAGCATTATAGCCTCTATACAACTTGACTATCCATGAGTTAGTTGGAATTTGCAAAACCTTTCAAATAATTCTAACTTGTCTCATCTATTACTTAGACCGGTTCACAATTTATAGTCCAAATGATAAAAAAGCATATCTTTATTGTAATAGTAAAACACTAAATATATCATTTTTCCTAAAAGGTTTTTAAATTTAGTCTAATAAAATAATTTATTATCTCTCTAATTAATTGGCTTTTGTTTTCTATCTTAGGAAATCTTGAAAATTGGAAATGGCAAGATTGAGAAGTAAAACATGTCTAACATCGGTTTAATTGATTCATTCACAGCAACTGAAAGTCATAGCTAATGGGTGTGTGTTTCAAAAGATCAACAGATGTTGCCTTCAAATCGCTGTAATGTTCCAATTAAAAATCAGCCAAAGTTGAATATATATATATTTATAAATTTGTTATGTATATACATTTTCCAAACCATAACATTTGTTTTGAATGCTTTATTGTTTTTGTTATTGAATAGAATAATGTATTTACCAATTTTTATTGAAATTTTACTGTATGTAAAATATGTATTTTGTAAAATAATTATTTTAGAACCAAGAAAGGAGTCTAGGTTGAGATATTTCAATTACCTTTCCCCATTATATTGACTAATTATATATTTCTAGTAAATGTATAGGAATCATTACATACTGTGTTTGTATGGGTATGTAAAACATAGCACAAAGGAGATTTATTTATATAAATGACAGATAAAACATGATCTAAAACTACTTAACAATTGGCTATCCCTAAATATTTAACACCAAACTTGAACATGTTAACCACACAAAATAGGAGTTGTAACTATTGCATTTTGGTTAGCTATGCTTATAATTTAATTTTCTCACTTATGATGGTCGGCCCCTTGATTTCCAAGTTTATAAATATTCTTATACACTAAATACCATTTTAAATTTGGTATAATATTAATTACAAAAAAGAGATGGAGATTTGCCAACTCTCCCAAATCTTATGTAGAATATACAACTAATTTTATGATTTTTTAAATCTATTTTACAAAACTTTGTCAATATCATAATTTGCTTCTGTTGCTCAATACTATGTAAGGTCTGATAATAAACATGCTTGTGCTGCTCAGTACTATGTAAGGTCAGGGAATGAACATGACTCTGCTGCTCAGTACTATGTAAGGTCTGATAATGAACATGTTTGTGCTGCTCAGTACTATGTAAGGTCAGGGAATGAACATGTTTGTGCTGCTCAGTACTATGTAAGGCCTGGGAATAAACATGCTTGTGCTGCTCAGTACTATACAAGGTCTGGTAATGAACATGCATCTGCTGCTCAGTACTATGTAAGGTCTGGTAATGAACGTGCCTGTGCTGCTAAGTACTATGTAAGGCCTGGGAATGAACATTCCTGTGCTGCTCAGTACTATGTAAGGTATGATAATGAACATGCCTGCGCTACCTGGGAAGAATAAATCTTTGTTTATTATAATTGGCCTGTTTTTAAAAAAAAGGAAAAAGTAAATTTTTAAAATAATCTTTTATGTATTTTTGTTAGAACCTTAATAAGTTATATTGAACATTTATATGAAAGCTATTTTGCATATATTTTTTAATTTGATTTACTCATTTGGTAAATAATTTTACTAATTTGTTTCTTCAAGAGTTGGCAGCTGTAGAAGTGAAATGCAAATATGTTTTAATCTATTGAAAAGTTGCTTTTTTTTTATTAATATTGTATACATTGTTGTTTTGGGGAAAATAAACTAGTAAGGAAAACCTCAACCTTCTTCTTTTTTTGGAAATATGTTTTAGTTTGATTCTGGTACAGGAACATCTAAGTTTGCTTTTTTTCCCCCACAATTATCAATAATGTAAGTGTAACAGTATTATCCAGACACACATAGTCGCACATCTCTTTACTCTCCTGTTAGGGTTGCCTTCATTTAAGAGAATTTTTGTGCTTCATTAATCTAAAATTCAAATGGAAAGGTAATATCAATAATAAATTAAAGGTGGCTAGTAATTATAACAGCACTAATTGGTGTGGCCTGGCAGGTTCCAAGCAGCCTGCGACCGAACTTACATTCATAAATAACGCTGAAACTATGTTTCAATGTAAGTTGTGAGGTGAAGTATTTGTATTATTAGTAAATATAATTCCAAGGTGTGTGGAGCAATGTGGAGCAAGCCGGTAGTGGAAACTATAGGGCCTTAATAAAAAAAAAACTGCCACAGGCTGGAGATAGTATGGTAATGGATGTAAAGTAAAGTTATTATAATTCCGATACATTTTATACTAAGACAAACGAAAATGCTTCAAATTGTTATACAATATCTGAGAGTCTATTTTTGATATATATATATATAAACTTGTAAAATGATCCTCCACTCGCAACTTATGCAGATTACAAGTCTAGTGAAAGTCAACGCTCGCTAAACAAATGATTAAATATTTCCCTTGGTAAATTGTTTATACAAAACACCAAGAAATCACAAATGGGATGTTTTATATTTAATGCCATTGTAAATATTTACAAATGATTTATTCTGTGCAGCCCACTTCTCTTTTGTACTAGCAGGTTGGTAAACCCCAGACCTTTAATCATATTCACGATTTTAATTACCAGCAAACAACCAATAAATTAGTAAGAAAAAAATTCTTTGAAACAATAATAGCAAGGTGAAAGTGGTGGCAATTATTAAATATGAACTGAGGATACTAGTCGAGCTTGCCTAAGCATAAGGTCACTTGACGATAAAAAAAAATACTGCTCAATTTTAACAAGTGTTTAGTTATAAGCAGAGCCCTGCGTTTGTGGAGATCGCGATAATTCGCAAATGTTAGATATGGCATTTTTTCTTTCAGATGTTCACATTTCAGGTT
>CABFWO010006056.1:0-12060 GCA_902155825.1 Timema genevievae
GTACCCATGACAACGTGTATGCGAAATTTCATGATGATCGGTCGAGTAGTTTAGGCGTGAAAGCGTAACAAACAAACAAACTAACTAACTAACTAACTAACTCACATTCGCATTTATAATAGTTAGGATATAAAGATTGGAATAGAGTTTAAAATGAATGGACATAATTAAAATGGAAATGTCATAAAATAGATTAAAATTATAATTACAGGAACAATGTAATAAGCTGTTGAAACATTAGTTAAATTATTGGTGAAAATATATTAATAGTTCAAACTTAATAATACAAGTATGTTTGTGAATAAAATTCACATTTAACAAATCTGTCAACATAAACATTTTAAATATTGGTTTTGCCACTTTAAAAAAATAAAAGGTTATTAAATTGAATCTTTACTTAGTGTTTGTTAACTGTTTACTCTTCCTATATTCTTATTTTTTTCTTAAATTATATTTATATAAGTAATTTAAACAATTTATCATGAACATATGACTTAAAATTATTTAATTCTATATTTAAAAATAGCTGCCTTCGCTGGTAATCAAACATCTATCCACTTTCTCATTCGTCTCAGAACTACAAACACGACAGAACTACAAACACCACAGAACTGCATTCGCCTCAGAACTACAAACACGACAGAACTACAAACACCACAGAACTGCATTCGCCTCAGAACTACAAACACGACAGAACTACAAACACCACAGAACTGCATTCGCCTCAGAACTACAAACACGACAGAACTACAAACACCACAGAACTGCATTCGCCTCAGAACTACAATTCACCACAGAATTGCATTCACCTCAGAACTACAATTCACCACAGAATTGCATTCACCTCATAACTACAAATCACCACAGAATTGCATTCACCTCAGAACTACAAATCACCACAGAATAGCATTCACCTCAGAACTACAAGTCACCACAGAATTGCATTCACCTCAGAACTACAAATCACCACAGAATTGCATTCACCTTAGAACTACAAACACTACAGAACTACAAACACCACAGAATTGCATTCACCTCAGAACTACAATAACCTCAGAACTACAAACGCCACATAACTACAAACACCACAGAACTACATTCGCCTCAGAACTACAAATCACCACAGAATTGCATTCATCTCAGAACTACAAACACCACAGTACTACAAACACCACAGAACTGCATTCGCCTCAGAACTACAATCACCTCAAAACTACAAACACCACAGAACTGCATTCACCTCATAACTACACATCACCACAGAATTGCACTCACCTCAGAATTACAAATCACCACAGAATTACATTCACCTCAGAACTACAAATCACCACAGAATTGCATTCACCTCAGAACTACAAATCACCCACAGAATTGCATTCACCTCAGAACTACAAACACCACAGAACTACAAACACCACAGAACTGCATTCACCTCAGAACTACAATAACCTCAGAACTACAAACACCACAGAACTGCATTCACCTCAGAACTTCCAAACAAGCCAGTTGTGTGTTCCTCTTTACCCTGGAATGGAAGATCAAACTTTTGTCATTTTCAATACATTTCTACCCGATTATGTGGCCGTATGGTCTAAGGCATCACCCTTGTAATGGACTAGACCACCAATGACAGGAAAATTGGGGTTCAAATCCTGGTCGGGTGTATTGAGGATAGTTTTCCCTGATTGGTTTTCCACTCTCCCTATACGAAAACTCGGGTAAACGTCATCTAAATTCAACCTTCCTCAATACTAAACTAATTAGCATAATTAGTACATATGTGTATAACCTGAACAGGTAGTAAGACGCGATGCTAACAAAAGAAAAATAATTTTTTATCGTTTTGCTCAGAATGGTGTAGATGTGAAGACAGCGCTCCGCAGCGCCCGTTCCGTCACCCAACTGTTCAGTCTGCTAGCGCCGCACGACGCGCGACTATGTGATGTGGGCTTATTGGAGCAGCTAGAGACATCTACCAGCAGCAACGTACACCAAGTATGAAACTGGCGTCGTATAATACCACCACAATAAACACATTCAACAAACTCACAGTCAATTTATACATTCTAAAGAAAAATACTGTTGCTTACTGCATCACAGGACACTTTTGATTTTAGTGACGTCACAGTGAGAAATGACTATTGTTAGAGTGCAGCTTAAGGAGAGTATCCATATTCTTAATAGTAAGAACATGGTGGGAATAATGATATCTATAATGCTCACAATATACTAAAACTATTTAATATATTCATATGTCGAGTCATGTAATCTGTTTTTTTGGAAATATTATATCAATATCTTCAAAAATATTATTTTATCAATATTAACTATTTTAATTGGGATAGTTTATATTATAATACCACCGCTTGGTTTATATTATAATAATAATAATAATAATAATAATAATAATAATAATAATAATAATAATAATAATAATAATAATAAAATGTTACTACGCAAATTAGCTCAAAAATCAACAGCCCCGTACTTAATCCATCTTCACTAACTTCCTCCACACTTCCCTATCCTTTCATAATCCCTTCACTTCAACAACATCCATATACCAAGTCATACATGCTCTTTTATTCCTAAGACTCTCAATTTTTATCTTTTTAACACATTCATCTACAATATTTAGCCACGTCTTAAATGGCTTACCCCTTCCTTTTGATCCACACAATTTACCTTTATGTATTTGCTTCGTCACACGATCCACACCCATCCTCTCAACATGCCCAAACCAAAGTAAGAAACTTATTTCCCTTTCAAACCGCATTCCTTCATCACCCATTCATTATTGACTCTGTTCATACAAGTTTTTCCACTTACATTTCCTAGATATCTCATTCCAACCACTTTCACCTTGCTCTTTTGTTTCTACTAACAAACCCATGCTTAACATTCATAAAACAATGTCGGTGTTGACACACTTTCATACAATGCCATCTTTGCGCCTTTCGATACTACTTCATTCTTTGCAATAGTCCACGTATATCCAACTTCTCTCCGAGATATATTCACTTGTCATTCGATTTCTCCATTCATCCTTCCATTTTTACAGAATATTCTGGACAGATACACAAAATCACCAACTTATTTTAACAGTTTTTTTATTAATACTAAGTTGATAATCATTTAGAGATCCGTCCTTATCAAAAACTATCACCTTAGTTTGGAGACATTGATACGAAGATCCATTTCGCCTGTAGCCATATTCAAACGATTTAATGCATTCTGCAAATAAATTTTATTCTTAGCCATTAATATAGCATCATCTGCATAGAGCAGCACTCTCACATTCACATTGTATATTTGTATATCAACTGTGTCCTCACAAGCACCCCGTGGAGACACAACCTTGTCTAACACTTTATTTAATGCTAAACCATTTGATCAAAGTTATATCTTCCCTAACGCATGGTTTATTTACATGATTCACCAGTAATTGTATTTACTAACCATGCAGCCCCACCATACTCTCTTAGAACATTACATAATATATTCCTATTTACACGATCGTACGCTTACTCCAGATCAACAAATGCGCAATAATTCTGAAAATTGAAAAATGATATCTATGAAGAATGATATCTAACTGAACCAACTACCATTAATATAGCTTCGGCTATTTACACTTAATAAATGCGCAATAAGCTTTCTTCCACACTGTCGTGCTTGTCTAAATCATTTGTTGCAATGCAAATATCTGATCCATGTAACCTCTACCTTATATGAAACCACATGGCACACCCCAAATGTTGTACGCACCCTCTCAATTATTCATAAAGACCCTTCTAAAAATTTTGTCTGGAATAGTCAACAAATTAATGGCCCTATAATTCTTACATTCACTCTTACTGCCTTTGCCTTTGTACAAAGGAAGAACGACAACGTTCTTCAAGTCATTAGACACACTTGGAATCCCAGCACACACATTGAATAACGTACATAGTTTTTCAAGTAGTACTACGTCCCACACTTAAGCAAATCAATTTTGATCCCATCTACACCCACAGCATTGCAATTATTTTAACATTTTCATAGCTTTAAACACCCCAGCCTCATCAAGTCTTTCACTCCTTATAAAATTGTCCCTATTCTCTATTACTTTCTCTATGTTTTAGCAATACTTTCACTCAAAATACTTCCTCTCTCGCTTTCTTACACTGTTTCCATCCCAGATCATTTCACTCCGTTCTTTATGAATGCCATAGGACTTGCCTTGCACTCTTTGTTTGGTTCTCTTTACCAACTTCCAGAACAGCTTCTATGTCCTACAATCTCTAACGTTATGTTGTACTCTTCACAACAATCATTCATTTATGTGTTTCTTTCTTTTCTCTCACAGCTTCTTTCAACCGTTCATTCCACCATTTATCTCTTTTTACGTCTCCCACCAATACACATATTTCGCACACTAAGCTACAACCTCTTTTATTCTGTTATTATTATTATTTTTTCAACATTCCATCCATAATTTTCCCCTCAGCGATCTTTCTCGCACATTTATTCTGACATTTTCCCACTTCCACTCCCACTTGATTAGATTCTTGTGTTGGTTACTTACAAAATTCCTACTAATTCAAATACTGTGGTGAGTAGGAATCGATCCTTTCCACATTTAGCTCCACGCACAACTAGTTAAATCCATCATGGCACAATCTACCAAAATAAACCGTTACAGAACCCATCACTTTAACATCGAGTATTTTTTTTAGCTATCTGAGATACATAACCAAAACAAATTAAATATAGTGAGAGTTAAAATAAATCGTAATTCATAATGTGGCAACTCAGCTTGAGTGCTTATAGATTCTTAGAGGCATATTGAACACCTGGCAGCTCCAGATTCATGTGCATTGTTTAAAATACATTATTTCTAATTAAGATCAAAGGAGGGTTTGAGGCGTGACCTTTCTCGGTGTAATAGTACAAACTATTGTCTTATAACATTTAAATATTGATCGTATCATGTAGAAATTATAATGAAAGTAAAACAAGTCTTGATAGATATTTGTTATTGAAACTCGATGTTAATCAATGGTTAACTGACGAGTCCCACTTAAACAACCTATTACTTGTTATTTTCATTATTTTATGGTAAAATATTATTTATTTATTGTTTAAGTTTTCATGGAACTTAATAAGCTACTCACTGGAATCGTGGTACTACAGTAGACTTGGATAAAATAATATACACATTTTTATCATGTCATCATTGACGAAATGTGAATAAATTATTATTATTTTATCAGAATTTTTACTTTATTCCAAAAGTAAGAGTTATAGAAAATATTATTTGACTTATATAAGTATAAAGGTATCTTTAAGGACTTTTGTATTGTATTAATTGCAATCCCAATTTACATTCTACCTAATAACAATTTGTATGACTGCATTATTGTGGTTTCAAATCATAATTATAATATTAATTTACTATTGTTACTATGCAGGATGGATCATACCAAAAACTAGTGGCCGCCTGCAACCATACTACCATGAACCACGCTCTTAGGGAGTTCCCCACGCTTCGAGGCAGGTCTACTATTTCTGATAAAGGTCAGTCACCTTGAATGTATTCTCTATAACGTATTTTAACAATTTTTTCTATAATTTAATAATATTTGATTTGTGTACAATATATACTCAGCTCAAGATAGGGACAGGGTGTAATGAGGTGGACTGGATAGAGCTAGCTCAAGATAGAGATAGGGTGTAGTGAGGTGGAGTGGATAGAGCTATCTCAAGATAGAGATGAGGTATAGTGAGGTGGAGTCGATAGAGCTAGCTCAAAATAGAAATAGGGTGTAGTGAGGTGGACTGGATAGAGCTATCTCAAGATAGAAATAGGGTGTAGTGAGGTGGAGTGGATAGAGCTAGCTCAAGATAGAGATAGGGTGTAGTGAGGTGGAGTGGATAGAGCTAGCTCAAGATAGAAATAGGGTGTAGTGAGGTGGACTGGATAGAGCTATCTCAAGATAGAGATAGGGTGTAATGAGGTGGAGTGGATAGAGCTAGCTCAAGATAGAGATAGGGTGTAGTGAGGTGGACTGGATAGAGCTAGCTCAAGATAGAGATAAGGTATAGTGAGGTAGAGTCGATAGAGCTAGCTCAAGATAGAGATAGGGTGTAGTGAGGTGGTGTGGATAGAGCTAGCTCAAGATAGAGATAGGGTGTAGTGAAGTGGAGTGGATAGAGCTAGCTCAAGATAGAGATAAGGTATAGTGAGGTGGAGTCGAATAGAGCTATCTCAAGATAGAGATAGGGTGTAGTGAGGTGGACTGGATAGAGCTAGCTCAAGATAGAAATAGGGTGTAGTGAGGTGGACTGGATAGAGCTAGCTCAAGATAGAGATAAGGTATAGTGAGGTGGAGTGGATAGAGCTAGCTCAAGATAGAGCTAGGGTGTAGTGAGGTGGAGTGGATAGAGCTAGCTCAAGATATAGCTAGGGTGTAGTGAGGTGGACTGGATAGAACTAGCTCAAGATAGAGATAGGGTGTAGTGAAGTGGAGTGGATAGAGCTAGCTCAAGATAGAGATAAGGTATAGTGAGGTGGAGTCGAATAGAGCTAGCTCAAGATAGAGATATGGTGTAGTGAAGTGGAGTGGATAGAGCTAGCTCAAGATAGAGATAGGGTGTAATGAGGTGGAGTGGATAGAGCTAGCTCAAGATAGAGATAGGGTGTAGTGAGGTGGAGTGGATAGAGCTATCTCAAGATAGAAATAGGGTGTAGTGAGGTGGACTGGATAGAGCTAGCTCAAGATAGAGATAAGGTGTAGTGAGGTGGAGTCGATAGAGCTAGCTCAAGATAGAGATAAGGTGTAGTGAGGTGGAGTCGATAGAGCTAGCTCAAGATAGAGATAGGGTGTAGTGAGGTGGAGTGGATAGAGCTAGCTCAAGATAGAAATAGGGTGTAGTGAGGTAGGAGTGGATAGAGCTAGCTCAAGATAGAAATAGGGTGTAGTGAGGTGGAGTCGATAGAGCTAGCTCAAGATAGAGATAGGGTGTAGTGAGGTGGAGTCGATAGAGCTAGCTCAAGATAGAGATAAGGTATAGTGAGGTGGAGTGGATAGAGCTAGCTCAAGATAGAGAGAGGGTGTAGTGAGGTGGAGTGGATAGAGCTATCTCAAGATAGAGATAGGGTGTAATCAGACGTACTGGATAGAGCTAGCTCAAGATAGAGTAAGTAGTAATGTAAAGCAGGGGAGGATCCAGGATTTTCATGTGGGAGGCGGGGAGGGCGGGCGTGCTCTCATGGGACCTAATCGGGGTTCACCCTCAAGAAATTCAGACGAAAAAATCCTTCGTATTTTGAGTGTAATCTATAGATTAACTAGGAAAGTTTGAAAAATAAATACAAGTTCATTGGTTTATTATGTTTTTTGTTAATTCTTGTTGGCTATACTACATGTTAAAAATGTAAATCAGTTATTGACAGTGATTGACACGTTAAACATCTGGCTAGTGAGATATTAAGTGACAGTACACATAGAAGTGACCATAACATAGAATTTTATCGGTCTAATATTTTAGTCATCATTGTTAATACCAACTACAAATTTTATTGAGTGGGGTGGCTCGCCCCCCATACTTCCCTCTGGATCCACCCCTGATGTAAAGGATTTTCTGGAAAAAGCTAACTCGCATTACATGAAGAGAGAATAATAAAACCTCAGTTAATAAATTACAAATGTTAAACAATCTCAGTGAACCCGACCAATAATCGAGTCTCGAACTACTCATCAGTGTCATCACAATATATTGCGTCAATAGTGCTAATATGTTTTAGAACCACATTTCAATTGTGTTATGAACTGATAGAAATACACATTTTATTAGCGAACATCGCAATGGCTAATCTCTCTTTTGAACAATTTTCTCGTGGAATAAGCGAGCTAGTTTTAAAACTTAAATACCGCTTTAAGGAATAAAAACGTACAGAAATGCAGCTTACAAGACATAGTTGAAAAAAAACTATCTTGAAATAAATTTTTGCCTATAAAAACATTAATATTTTATAGTGTTTCACTTAAAATATATCTACGATTAAAAAAATATATAGATACTATCGGACCCGACAGACGTTGTCCTGCCCGAAAGTTGGCTTTTCGTTTGGGTGGCATAATTGATTTCGATAATAAAACAAATACTATGGGATCATCACAATTACAAATTCATAATGAACTTCAATTAGTGAGCTACACAAATATAACAAATTCAGTGTTTGTCAAGACAACATACAACATAAAACATCTTTTCATTTTTGGCATTTCGCCCACAACTCCACAAATATCAGCTGTATTGAAAAAAAATTGCGAAGCTTGCTTACAAATTTGTATGCCGGGTACAGCTAATTTTATTTTATTGACGTACCTTCAAATATGACAAATGTCAAATGACTTTTTAATTGTTTATATTTTCATAGTGCAAAATATATACTGTTTTGGGCCTAGAACCTTTGTGGGCTTACGCAGAACAACTTACCTATATACGTACAATTGAAATAGTATGCTATACGAAGTACATACTATTTCGATGATACGTACAGTCAGCTGCATAGAAACCTCACCCCCTCTTATACCTAAGGTTACAATGTTATAAAAACGGTCCGACAAAATCAATAAAGTTTATTTTGTTTTTATCTTAATGCGAGTTGATGAACAATGTTTTTCGTCAATCCCTAAGGTGTATAAATGATAGTAATTTAATAAACACACAACACCTAAATATAAGTAACTTATATTTGAATTTTATGGATTACACTCCGTAAATGTGATAGAATCATCGACACAAATAAGCACTTAAAATAAAAATTTGCAGGTTAGATTGATTGTCATTGAATCCGCAAATATATAATTTAAATTTATGGAAGATCATATAAGATATTCACTTCAAAACAGCACCTTACACATTTGCCCAATGTTTGTATTTTAGTACACTTGATGAAAAATACACTCAATATTCACGCAATTGTGATAGATGGAATACCGAAACACATGTTACAGAAATTGAAATGTCAAAACAACGCCAAGCCACGACGCAAGAGACTTGCGCATCTACGTCAGATACCACAGAATTCGACATCAATGCCACCTATGGTACACAAACATAACTATCAATTATTCATGAACTTTTCAGAAGGTTTTAACGGTCAATTATTGATGAACTTATGATTTTTTTAACGGTCAATTATTAATACTATATTCATTATTATAAATATTGGGTGGTGGTGGTGGGGAGGTGAAATTTTGAGGTTACATGTTCTGATATGCAAAAAATCTTTTAAAAAATCCCCCCCCCCNGAACCCGATTGCAGCGCCACCTACCGGGTCCAATTGTGAATCTAAACCATCCACGGACCCACTCAAACACACACAAAAAATTTCATCAAAATCGGTCCAGCCGTTTAGGAGGAGTTCAGTGACATACACACGTACAGAAGAATTATATATGTTAAGATATTTTTTGTGTTTCTTAAAAATCTATGACAAAATATAATAAATCAAATCTTCACATACAACTATGTATGTGATACCATATTTTTAAATAAAAAAATTCATATTGGCTACAGAATATTTTTTCTTATAAGAAATAAACTAAGGATTTTTACTACTACCACTACTACTACTACTACTACTACTACTGCTACTACTACTACTACTACTACTACTGCTGCTGCTACTGCTACTACTACTACTACTACTACTGCTACTGCTACTACTACTGCTACTGCTACTACTACTACTGATACTACTACTACTACTGCTACTACTACTGCTACTACTACTACTACTGCTACTACTACTAATACTACAACTACTACTACTACATATTAAATATTTACGTGATGGTTCAGGAGAATAATTTGTAGAGGGGTCCATGAGCCAGTATAAGAACACAACATGGAAAGAATAATTCTGAAGGAAGCGCATTCTTCGGCCATGAGAATGAAAAACACTGATGTTTTCAGGGTTGGACTGGGCCCTCCAAAAGGGCAAACCTTGGAGCTTAAGAGGGCGTAAAACATAATTAAGAACTCGAAAAAATTACCCTTTTATTGTAAAATAACTATGGGAGTAGGTATGTGAAAAAAGTATCAATACTTTACTAATATCGATATTTTCCTTTCGATACTAGTATTTTTACTCGATACTTTTACTGATACTAGTACTCACACTCCGGTATAGGATCTGTTTGGGAAGAGACAACTTTTTTACCCCTTCCTTTATCAATGAGCATGATCATCATAAACCAAACAAAATAATCTTTTGTAGATATCAATGAACTCAAGTCAAATAAAGGGTGCCCCAAGCAGACAAAGCAGAAAGGTTTATTTAGGTTGATTAAGCAGGGCAAGACAGCCATTCTTCTATTGCTTGTAAATAATTAATAATCCATCTTAATAGAGTATATAAACGACGAATGTGGTTAAAAAATGACACCTCCCAGAAGGGAATTATGGAATTTTTTTATAAGTTGGATAGCGAAAAAGCATCTTGTAAAATCTTTTTTAGATTATTAAAAACCATGATAATTTTCAGTGTTTGAATAAATATGAAAATATAATTATAATGTAAAAGTTGGGATTATTATTACGAGATAAGAAAAAATATTTTTCCCGATTAAAATTTCGATACCGATACTTACTGTTATGGATACTTTTCTTTCGAGATTAGTACGGTATCGATATTCTTTTTCCGATACTTTTAATGAGTACAGTATCGATACTTTTCTTTCGATACCACACCTTATATGGGTGTCCTGGTAGAACCTAATAATTTTGATTATTTATTAATAAACATTAGTGATTAATGTAAGGACCTCCAAAATAACATTATTTTTCTTTTCCCTATGTGACTCAAGGCATTGTTGAATATTCCGAATGTCATAGGTTATTTTTAATAAATATAGTATAAAGAAACATTCATGGGATAAGAGAATTTTATTTAGCAAAACATCTAGCATTTAAGGAACAAAGTGTAAAAGATATTATTATATATCCGTGGCAAGGATCCTCGGACAGTTATTATACAGCCTGTCTCAACAACATCCGTCCTGAGCAAACTGGGTTTGTCTCCGAGAAAAGGAAGGGTAGATATCACACCCCCAATCACTTCAACTAAACCTGACTTGTATCAGCGCCGAATACAAGTCTCTTCAACATTTCAAACTATATTTTCATTTTCACGCCAAGCTTCCAAAATTTAAATTTCGAAATTATTAAAATGAATTTAACTTCACATATCCAAATTATAATAAGGGAAGGACACTGTTATATATCTCATTTAAAGTATAATAATACGTTTGATGTTATTATTAGTCAATTAAGTTCATTATATAATTAAAAATGGAAGAGGGTGAGAGAGATAATGTTTTTATCAAAACTTATTCCAGGGCGGGGATTTTGTTACGATCTCAATAAGTTTATGTGGGTACGAACTTGAAGACCTACGATAGGCTCTCCTTACTAACAAAACTTAATAATTAAACAATGTTTTTTTTTCTGTTAACTTAAATTTTCTTAATTCTTACCTCAGTAATAAAAATATCACAAACGGATAAAATGAACAGCAAACGATATCATTCAAGGCACGAAAACAACTAAACAGCTCCGAGAGCAGACACACGACACGGCCACGCGGATCATTGAAGAGGTGTGCCTGCCTTCTCTCCCTCTGTCCTCTGTCTAAGCCCTTATTGCTGAACATCCCCCACCCCTAAATCTGTACTAACACAAATTTAATTCCGCCTTCACAGTTCCACCTTGTCTTGATTATTCGAATCCTATTTTAAATTTAAATTTCTTATTTTCATCATTGCAATTTTTTTTATTTTTTTTTTGCCAAGGGCGGGGGGGATCCGGGCTGAGGGCGCAAACTCCAGAAACTTGAGGGCGCACCGATGGGCCGGTGGCTCAGTACGAGCCTGGTTTAAGTAACTCCAAGTGCACCTGGTATATATTGAGTACCGTCTCGTCAAATAAAAGGAATTGTTATTTGTACAGGTAATAAGATATAATTAGACAGGTAACGTTTGTACTCTCAGCTTTGCTAGCGGTGA
>CABFWO010006056.1:12115-39176 GCA_902155825.1 Timema genevievae
CCCCCCCCCCCCCTAGAAACGATAACACCAATACATATATAATCTTTAAGGTAAAGTGGTGTGCCAGGCCTCCACCGTGGTTCGGATCCCACGTTAAACTGTAGATCCCCCATTTCATCTCACAATCACTCTACCATTACACATTAGCGTAAGTGCGTACAACCCGAACGGTTAGTAAGACGCGGTGATAATAATAATAATAATAATAATAATAATAATAATAATAATAATCATCTAAGGTAAATTTATTTTCAGACTGATCATAAATATACACGTTTTATGAGTACTTCACACCCATTATATTAACTATTGTTCAGAAATCTTTAAAATACTAATGGTATATTTTTTGGATAATTTAATAAAACTGTTTATAGAATATTCACTCTCATAGTTCCATCCAAATGAAAAGAGTGTAGCTCCAAACAATGACGGTGGAGCTTGGGAAGCAAGGGGCATTGCCCCCTTTAAACACTTTGCTCCATCCAATAATAAGTTCATCCCCCCTTATTCCCCATTCCCCAAGATATATTTCAAATCATCTGATATTATCGAATATTAAACTGAAAGATGGCCTTAAAACAAACACCAAAGGGTATATAGATTTATTCAATTTTCAAAAATTTGCTAGACAGGACCACTTCAAATAGCTTTTAGGTTAATCCACTTTTCAAACATTTTTCGGGGGAGAGTAGGGGCAGAGGGGGATGGGGGACGGTGGAAGGCAAGTCCTTAAAATATATTTTGTTTTGTCTTTCCCCCTAATACACAAACTAAGGTTCCACCGCCATTAACTCCAAAGCCCTAGAATGTCGTGTTATTTCTAGCCCTGAGCACTAAAGATGTAAACTCGATGAACAAGTTGTTCAAGAACGCAATACCTAAGACCAAGTGCAAGATTCGATCGACCTTGGTGACGTTGCCGGACCCTCCGAACGGCTTCTTCTATCTACCCAGTTGTGTGAGTGTGAAGAGATGCGTCGGGTGTTGCAGCGACGAACTAACTGACTGCTTACCATCAGCCACCAAGTTAGTTAAGAAACAAGTGAGTAGGGCTAAAATTCAGTACCCCACAGGGGCGAGGGGGACTCAACATCCCTTGATTTTATCTTGAGGAAGCCTGGACTATCTTAAGCCAGCTCAATATTTATCAAGTAAATTCAAAGCCCATGTATAGAAACACACAACTGTTACCATCAGTTTGGTAACTTTAAGAATATTGTGAGGACATAAATTTATGATTATTTTAATAGGAGACTGAAATGCCCTAATTTTGCGGTTTATATTTTTCTCACACGAAAAGAAAAACTCTTTCAGAAAAATAAACAAACTAGCAATAGGCCTATTTATGGGATGGAAGGCCTTAAGGTGGGCTGCGAGAAAAAAGTCAGTGTTTTTACTTTTTTTATGTCAAAACTTTTTTGGACCAAAATAAATCAAATATTGCTCTAGTACAAACATATTATTATTATTAGCACCGTGCCTTACTACCCATTCGGGTTATACGCACTTACGCTAATGTGCAATGGTAGGGTGATTGTGAGATGAAATGGAGGACCTACAGTTTAACGTGGAATCCGAACCACGGTGGAGGCCTGGCATTCCTCACATTCACAAGTTGTGATTAATACACATCTTGTCAGAGGTGAAGGAAGAGTTTGGCAATCCAATAAATCTGTGCCGGGACCGAGGATTGAGCCCCGGACCCTCAGCACAGAAGTCTGACACCTTACCCCTAGACCACCAGGTCACCTAGTACAAACATAGAATGTAATTTTCTTCAGGGTGACCTCAACATTTCTTGAATATCTGTCAAGGATGTTCTGGTATTTAATAATAACTTTTTTTTCTTCATTTAAAAAGTTTGTTAGATAATGCCACCATGCTCGTGACAGATATTCAGGAACTGTTTATATCAACATGTGAAACAAGTTAAACTCTATGTTTGTACTGGAGGAATATTTAATTTACTGTGACCAAAAAATATGTTTTGCCATGAAAAATGCAAAAAACACGGGCCTTTTCTCGCTTACCCTTCCATCCTACCTAAGTCCAACACCTTAGCTCAGTCAGTCGCTTGTCTGTCTATTGAGCTCAGTGTCCCAGGTTCATTTCCCGGTATTGCCAGAAAACTGATCATTGGTGAAATGTGGGTTTACCCTTTCACAGTGATGAATTGACAGCCTGTCGCTGAATGTTGTGTCTGTTGTAGATTTAAATTAATCTCTTAGTCATATACTTATATAATCTGTAGGTTCAGAAGGTTCATGTTAAATATCACAAATAAATGATTGCTTTTAATTTAAAAAAAAATAGCAAAGAAATAAAACCAAAAGCGTAATACTAACTTATTGGCACTTGTGACACAGATAAGAATAGATTGATAAAACTCTACAGATAAGAACAAATTGATAAGACCACATAGTTTAATTTAGACGGAACGGTTTTTCAACTACAGTTTTAAATTTTAATTTTGGCATATATTTAGCCATCCTAATTTAATTAAAATGCTGGACATTTACTAACAATTTTTCTTGTTGTAGTTTAGATATATGATACAAAAACTTTGAACAATAACACTTAAACTTAAACATTGTTATGTTTTAATTAGATTATGAAATCCTAACTTCAAACAGAGTTTATCATATGAATTATAAAAGCATCAAATTTAAAAAATTTGATGGAGGACAATTACCCCAAATACCCTCTAGAAATATCCACAGTTTTCCTCCTCCCTTATTCTCTCACATAAATAATGTTCCTCCACCTTTCTTCTCTCACACAAATATTAGTCCTCCACCTTTCTTCTCTCACACAAATACTGTTCCTCCACCTTTCTTCTCTCACACAAATATAGCACCTCCACCACTTCTTTCAATGATCTTATTTCTAAAAAGCCTTAACATCATGTCATAAACTTATAACCTTCCCCATCCCCCAAATTAAGTCTCCCTACGCCTATGAGACACACAGCGTAGTCTGTACAGGTAAAACTGGTACTCTTCAAAGTAAACATGTCAAGTAATTGGCTGCGACATGGAAAAGTTGAGAAATCAGAGAAATAATAAAAATTCACTGAAGTTTTCAATTTATTTATTTTGCAATAATCTGTGAAACATGGAGTAGAGAGCATTCCACGTGTAAGCTATTTATTTTATCGCCAATTAATGTAATTTATTGATATCTTGGTGTCAACAATTTAATAGAAAGCAATGAACGTTATAATTTGTAGGTATTTATAGCTTTTATTAGAAAATGCTGGAAAAGTTCATAATATTCTTTTGTTTCTATAACCTGGGAAGTAATGGAATTTAAAATTTGTGAAGTGTAGACCCTAGAAATCTTGTTTGAATGTGTTTACAAAAATAAATTGTATTAGCAGATATCAGCTGGGTTTAATATTGTAATCAGCCGTTACCTTTGATAATATATTTTAAAGTGAAAGCACATTGGAATGTAGGCCTAATGTTTAGTTACATTTTAGGCTTAAGTTATATTCTAATATGTGAGACTGTTATTATCTATCTTAGTATTATCTACCTTTAGTCTGTGGTAGTATTTTGGTAAGAAGAACTGGATTAAGCGGTTATAAAAGTTACTAAATCAACTTTCATACATTAATACCTCAGGTCCTGAAGACTTAATTGTTACTTTCACTCTAAAAATTATTATATAATAGTACAATGCCATCATCGTTGTAAAAATAAAAGTTTGCATTTCCTAGCCGGTCCTTCCTTATTGGACAAAGTTATATAGATTCTGTCATTCTACGGATAAGCCTCACACTGAGCAACCGGGGTGAGAGGGAGTTTGATCCTGGTTGTGTACACTGACGGTGTTTTTCCCTCTCTCCCTCCATGCTAATGCTGATATGTTACCTTATTGTCTCACTAGGTAGCACTGCACGATAGGCTGTTGGACTGATTCCTTGGCCGGCCCCTCGCTAGACTCCCCTTACCCTGTCTTACCTTGACTGAATACACTATGACTATATTTTCTATGACCTGGTGGTCTAGGGGTAAGGTGTCAGACTTCTGTGCTGAGGGTCCGGGGTTCAATCCTCGGTCCCGGCACAGATTTATCTGATTACCAAACCCTTCCTTCACCTCTGACAAGACGTGTATTAATCACAACTTGTGAATGTGAGGAATGCCAGGCCTCCACCGTGGTTCGGATTCCACGTTAAACTGTAGGTCCTCCATTTCATCTCACAATCACCCTACCATTGCACATTAGCGTAAGTGCGTATAACCCGAACGGGTAGTAAGACACGGTGCTAATAGTAATAATAATATATCTTCTATGCTATATCATAGTGATATAGTGCAAGGTAAGCATGCTACTTTAAAGGATAAACGAATGGTAGTAGTTCAGCCACGTTCATTTGGCTGTGTGATATTTATCACACAAATACTTTGAATAAGTATACCATCATAAATGTGTCTTGAGGAATATAATTATTACATTGAAAATCAATCAATTCAAGTTGAATTTCCCTTAACACTCACATCGGTGGTCACATAGTCTAACGCGTCACTCCCTTGTTAAGTTGGTTTGCCCATAACAGGGGAGGTTGGTGTTCAAACCTTGGTTAGGCACGACAAGAGTTGCGTTTACTAAATGGTTTACAACTATCTATCAACGCAAATCTTCTATTAGAATAGTATTGATCAGTGGCGGATCAGGAAATATTATTTAGGAAGGGTTGGTTTATAGATGTTTATGAATAGTTACAGTATTAATTTTGATACAAACAGCAATTTTTGAGTGATTCTAATCGTGGAACTTTGGCTCTTATCACGGAACTATTCAGGACAGTTCAGCGTGACTGATATTCAGGCACAATTTTCACTCACATATCACATTTACTCGAAACTTATTGACACAAAATAACAAATCTTTTTTTAGTTGAGCCACACATTTTATTTACTGTCCCTTATGCTTACATAATCTTAAAATAGTGAATGATTATCAATTGGAGTACGGCTACACACCATTTAAAAAATATACGACCCGTATCGGTGGCTACACAGTATAAAGCAGCTTATCCCTTAGTTAACTGTTTACAACGGGGTTTTACAGCTATTAGATCTACCTTCATGTGTCAATACATCAAGTCTTATGGTCACTTTGATATACTTATGTTATTAGTATATTATACAATTATTACAATAACGTTAATAAATAGTAAAATGTTATAAATGTAAACAACAAAAGTTTTTATTTTTAAAGGGCTGTTTCTTTGAAAATTGAACACTAGGTATAGCCTTTTTAAAACAAATAAAGTAATCCATGAATAGGTCACAACAGATTTTTTTTAATCAAATTTCAACGCTGCTATTTCTATAAAAAAATTACCATAGTTGAAGGACAACTCCTTTCTACTAGTTAGACCTCTTAATTATCTCAGCTCAATTATAGGTAGAAAAAACACATAGAAACAGGGCGCCCGCAGGGGAGGGCCAGTGGCGCAAATGCCCCCCCTCCACCCGAGATTCTGAGCTTGTATAAAAATTAGAAGTAGGCTAATCCCGCCCAATAGTGTTCTTAACAAGCGCTCAAACAGTACCCCCAGCCAAGAGAGTTAGAGAATATAACTAATAAACTAATTATTAGCGCCCGCCACCTGCTAACTTTAGGGTTGATAGTTTGGTGCATGTGCGAGCAATTCCAACATCATTCGCCATTCAGATCGTTAAGGTTAAGTGTCCCCCACAAATTTGGATAGATTTGAAACTTTTTCTTATGTTGTACCTTGTTTTCAAGAGACAAGAATTGCCTTTAAAAGTGTCTTGAGAATTCAATTTAATAAAATGTCCCACCCCCCTCCCCTTGCCCCCGTTTGCCCCCCTGGAGAAAAATCCTGTGGGCACCCTTGCATAGAAACATCCCTAAGATCAATGGTTCCACTTAGCGAGGACAAGGCCGTAGCCAGGGAGGGATTTTGGGGGTTCAAACCCCCCGCGAAATTTTATGAACAAAATATATATGGCTTTATTTATGGTTCAAACAATATTAAAATTAAAATACAAATACAAATACAAATTAGGGGGCTGTGTTACCATAAAAAGCACTTCAGAGAGCTTCTAGAGATTTTAAATATTTATAAATTTTCCAAACCTTCGGCAGTTAGTGAGTTATTTTACCATGAAAAAAACCACTTCAGAGAGCTTCTAGAACTGTTTATCATTTAGAATTTTTTTCTAGCTTCCAGCAATTGGGGGATGTGCCCACCAAACCCCCCCTGAAATTATTGGCTGGTTACGGCCTTGAGCCATCCCTAAGATCAATGGTTCCACTTAGCGAGGGAAACTTAATACTATTTTAAGGTGATACATTTTCTGGTTTCTACTGACAATCGACCCTAATACATTTGGATCTGTAAGAAGACTCACTAGCGAATGGCCTTGGGCATCTAATATAAATTATTGTTCATGTAACCCATTTATTCAAGAAGCCAAGTGGATTCGTAGATTTATAACCACGTTTCGGCGAATGGTGGTGCCTTCCCATAAAATTCACTCCTCATTATGTGTATTTTAACCCGAATAGGTGGACGAGCGTACTAAACGTCAAGTTCCTCCTAGAAATCCCTCATCAGTGGGACACAAAATGTTTCATATTGTAGATGACGCCAAATGTTTCATAGCTTAGAGCATAATAGGAGTTTTAATCAATTTCACTGTCACACGGCGCCTACTCCACGTGTGAGGCTATCTCACTGTCACACGACGCCTACTCCACGTGTGGGGCTATCTCACTGTCACAAATAAATGTGTAGCCTACTTGCACAACACTGAATGAAAACTCAAACAAAACAATTGTATGTACAAATTATAGCGAAATTTTACCCCAAAACCAAATTATACTCATACAGCGTTATTTGGGAGGTCAAACACTCCTTTTATATCCAGCGACTTTTTGAGAAACTTGGATTATTGGTCCAGCCGTGTAGGTTCTTATAGCATGTCAAAACCCACTTTTTGGAATGAGGGGGACCTAAATACGTTTTCATTTTAAGTCTCAATTCAGTGTGATCTGTATACCTTTACCTCTGACAAACAATAAATAAAATATTTATTCATACCGTAATAATTGCTTAAAGGTTATTCATGTTTTATCGTTGAAAATACATTGTTAATGTTATTGCTGAACACGCATGACTTACCTATTTTAGAAGTAGGGGGTGCTATTAAATACCTGTTCAATACGTGTTTAGTTGACGTCATATTGAATTAAAAACTATATAAGTGAAGATTATATTTTAAAAGCTATTCAATAGGACAGATAAAATATTTTATAGTGAATTTTGTGAATTTTACAGGTAATAATTATTGATGTCACCTCAACAAACCAACCCAAGTTGATGAAGCTCAAACCTATTCAAATGGAAGAACACCTCAAGTGTCAATGTTCTTGTAAGGTAGGTAACATAGAGATAGTCTAGTCATGATATAATTGATGTTACCTCAAGTGTCAATGTTCTTGTAAGGTAGGTAACATGGAGATAGTCTAGTCATGATATAATTGATGTTACCTCAAGTGTCAATGTTATTGTAAGATAGGTAACATGGAGATAGTCTAGTCATGATATAATTGATGTTACCTCAATTGTCAATGTTCTTGTAAGGTAGGTAACATGGAGGTAGTCTAGTCATGATATTATTGACGTCACAAACATATTCACTAAGAACCTGGTGATGTATGACATGTTCAGCAATAATTCAGTAAAAGTTTAAATTGATGACTCGCAGCAGCCGAAATGTCTAGCGAGTTTAAACCCTCTCTGCGATCGACTGATGTTGATGGGGAGGGCGGTATTAAACTCCAATCCAAGTGTTCTTAGAGGGAAGGGCGGGGAATTTTTGGGGTGGACATATTTGATTTATTTTTAAAATTGATTTGTTCTCTTCTTATAATTTCTTATATTTGTTTTTTCTACACCACGTCTTACTACCTGTTTGGGCTATATGCTTTTATAATAATTACCCTAAAGGTTTTAGGGATAAAGAAGGTTGTATTTGTATAAAGTGTACCCGAATTTGTGTAGAGGAAGTGTGAATGATTATTTTCGATAAATACAGTCAGTACACCTGACCGAGATTTGAACCTCAATCTTCACGTCATCGGCAGTCTATTCTACTGCAAGAGTAGCGCCTTGGGCCATGTTGCCACCAAGTGGGAAATTCTGGTTGTTGTGTTTGTCATTGAACAATGGTAGGTAGAATTGACTACTCAGTGTGCCTCAATCTTGGACCATAAAAATGTTTAACAGTAGAGAGGGCTTTGTGGATTGCATCAAGTTCCGGCTCTTGCTCTCATTTTAGAAGTTACGGTGTCATGTGATCTGACTTTGAGCAGTAGATTTGAATAGTCAATTGTGCTAAGGCTAGTTTGAACAAGGATTCGTTTTGTGGCGAGTGGGTGATCAAGGGCAAAATAAAACTTTAGGATTTAGGTGCTTTGGATATAAAAGATTGTGAAGAACTTTTTAGAGCTATAAATTATGGCGTTATGATTTTGGAATATTGTTGTAGCAGCCAATGTCTAAGATATGACCCTGTGGAATATAATATGTGGTGTATTTGAGAATACCTTCATTTGAACACCACATATTAAATTAATATTTGAAAATTGGTTTTAAAGTCTTATAGAAACAACCGCTTTAGGGAATATTTGTGAAAATAAAAGCATAGAGATTGTATTTTTTAAGAGCCTAATGATAGAAAAACTATAAAGGTCAGAGAAGGCTGTATCTTATTAAAATTACACTTTAACGTAGCTTGTGATGTATCTTTGTTTAAATCCAATTTCGTGTTCTATATGAGGCAAAGCTTAATTGAACACAGTTTTTTTGCTGAAAATGTTATATATTTTATTGAAAGAGTACACCACCGAGTTTTGTGTTGGCTTATGACACAAAGTATTATGTTTCAAAAGGAGTTAAAACAATAATATTGCACCATGCAATAATTCAATGCAATAGTGCACCATGATTAGATGGTGTAGTTTTGGAATTTAAACTAGAAATAGATATTAGAATATTGGTGGGGATGTAAATATTACATTTATTTATTATTGATTCATTAATAGTAAAAAGTAGTTAAAGAGTAGTAATTAATACAATATCATAAGCAGTAATGTCATTATGTAAATGTACATCCTTGTGTGACAACATATCTGTGTGCAGCTGACTCCTAGTGACTGCTCCAAAGTACAAATATTCGATCCCGATTCATGCCTCTGTCGCTGTAACAACAAGACGGCTTGCAACAACGGACTGTCCTGGGATCCCATGAAGTGCGGTTGTCTGTAATGACATCCCCTAAATATGGATCAACATATAGCCATGATACAGGTTAGCACTCCTCTTTTAACAGTATTTGATACCTATAAAATTATCCCAGTAATGTGTATTTTATTATTTCTCCTATACACCACATCATTTGTTATGTAATAGTATTTCTGTTTCAGGTTCAGGCATCATACTACCAGGGATTGATGTACTAGAACGTAATATATTTAAAATCAAATAATTAAAATAAACTGTTTATGTACAAATTTTTAAACAAATATTTAGGTTATTAGAATGTGTATTTGATCTAGGTACATTCACTATTCACTACCATAAAATTCCCATAAATATTATTTAAACATTCAAAATTGAATAAAATGTATTCGATAAAAGCTTTATTATTTGGTCATATCAAGTTTGTGGCATTATGAATTTTGATTGAAATAATAATACATATTGTATAATTATGTATTTTTAATTGATTTTAAGCAGTCTTATGTATGAATAATGTTGTAAAGGGGGCGGGAGTTTCGATATATATACATATATATATATATTTTAATAAAAGAGTTGTATTTTTCCTTACATAATAGTTAAGAATCGATGCTTGTTTCTAATAAGTATTTGATTTTAAAAGCATGCGATTTTATTATGATAATTTTCCATCCATTAAAAACCACAACTATTTTAAATACTCAAGTATAATTTAAAATTGACTCGTGGAAAAGAGGATTACTCAATAGTGTAAGCATAATATTATTATTTTCATTAAATGGGAAGTGTTAATTTATTTTGATAAATATTGTAACTGAGTAGTTTTAATTTTAACAAGGATGATAGTGCACTATATTTCTATGTATATTTTAAATCGAGCTAAGTTCATTAATTTTGTAATTTTAACAATCTATTTTTGTTGGATGAATCTTAAAACAAAGGGGGAAAGTTTCTATTTGTGTTTTTTGTGTTGCCCAATACCAATTTGTTCTGGTGATTGTTTTGGAGGCTAACATTGAGAGTTCAGACTCGCCTTGGTGTTTGAGTGTGATTAGTGTTTTAGATTACGATTGGATTTCCAGTCAAACACACTTTACAGTAGGTTCAGTGCCAGTGGCGTAACATCAATAGTGAGGGCCCTGATGCAACGTTTGTTAATGAGAACTTAAAGTGAACTTGACAACAAATATTTATAAGTGTGTGTGATAATGTGGCTTAAAAATCTATGGTATAAAATCCATGCGGAATCTATCTGTGATGCAATATTTACTGTTCCAAATGTTTTACAACTACATACATTTTCCAAGTGAATTGTACATTTCTCATATTTTTTAATTCTTTCCGGTGACCTGGCGGTCTAGGGGTAAAGTGTTGGACTTCTGTGCTGAGGGTTCAGGGTTCAATCCTCGGTCCCGGCACAGACTTATCTGATTGGCAAACTATTCCTTCACCTCTGACAAGACGTGTACTAATTACAACTTGTTAATTTGAGGAATGCCAGGCCTCCACCGTGGTTCGGATCCCACGTTAAACTGTAGGTCCTCCATTTCATCTCACAATCACCCTTCCATTGCACATTAGCGTAAGTGCGTACAACCCGAAAGGATAGTAAGACACGCTGATGATAATGATGATAATAATAATTTAATTATTCCATATTATAACACATTATTCACTGGTTTGAATGCATTACTCCAAAACACACTTTTTCATACTTGATTTTTTACAACTAGAACATCCTATTAATGGGAAAACCTGCTAAGTCCAGGGTTTATCAAGTTGTTACTTTTTTTCCTATGACTACATAATGAATAGAATAAATTATATCCTTGAACATATCAGGGCCTTTGTTTTATTCATATGAGGGTTTGGGAGGGGGGAGATAACTAGGCGAGTGAGGATGGAATCACTGTTTAAATTGCATTTTATTTATTTTACAAATATTGTCACTATTTTAAGCTTACAAAAACTATTCTTACAATGATTCGTCAAAACGTTTTCTTAAGTAACAAGTTTTTTCACCAGTATTCTAACGGGGAAAATGATTGAAGTAGGTTTGAGTTTCACTGCAGCAAAATCGTTTTAAGGTGTTGTAGATCCTTGTACTTCTTGGAGTAAATTTTAAGGAAATCTAAAAAAAATGAATCAATAAATAAAATAATGTAGATTTGCCTCAGCTAGGTTATTCCTTTAATCTTTATGATTACTTGATGACAAAAATTATTGTTAAAATAACACAAAACTCTTAATAAATAAATAAATAAAACTTGTCTATTAAAGTTTAAGTTATGAAATAATTCCAACATATCTTTGTAATGTACAGATGGCAGGATCATCTCACCTTCTCTCAAATCATGTTCTGTTAGCAGAGTAGTTAGCTTTTTCTTTGGTGGAAACAAAGAAGCTTTCTCGTAGAAACCATTATAGCTCGTTCGAAACCTGACCAAGGCTGCATGATCTCGTGTGATCTCCATCTCCCGTACAGGCCTGGAGTGAAAAGAAAGTTTTTTCTTGTAGATGTGGTCCAGATGGGCTGACCATCCTTTGATCATTTCAGGTTGCTTTTCAACATTGATGATCTCAAAAGTTGAAGGAAGTCGTCGTGCATCTTGGAACACTTGATACCAGTCCTCGGGTAATTCAGCTTCTTCTCCCTGGTCGATCAAACCTAAGTTCTTATCGCATTCTAAGTACGAATACCCCCTTATGGAGAATACTAGGTTTACGTAATTCTGTCGCTTTTCATAGTGCACCAAATGATGGAGGAATCTGAAAGTAGAGACATTTTTATTTTGGCCTCCGCATGAATCGCAAAAAATCTCAAGATGTTTGATTTTTGGATCCATATAGTTGTATATAAAGTGATGCAGGAATGAACATACCTCGTCTGCTCCTTTCCGCCCAATGGCCTCAGGGTAGGCCTACATATAAAAATAACTATCTCCTGTTGCAAGCACATGGACGTTGAAAATGAAAACAGATAATTGCCGGCGATAGTAAACATCATTGGTCTTAATGTTCGGACATGAAAAGTTTTTACTGTAATCCATAGAAATTGCAG
Organism: Timema genevievae; assembly: GCA_902155825.1. Taxonomy (NCBI): domain Eukaryota; kingdom Metazoa; phylum Arthropoda; class Insecta; order Phasmatodea; family Timematidae; genus Timema; species Timema genevievae. The sequence continues at coordinate 24,463 of CABFWO010006056.1, forward strand.
CATTTAGAGGGTTTTTAACACACTCTTTCTTAGCTCTCCTTTTCCTATCGTAAAACACTTGCTGCTTTTTCAGGTGGAGCTGGTGTTCTGTTTCAAGTGTAAGAAGTTCAAAACGAAGCACATTCTTTCTTTCTTCTGCAGCTGTTGCAGCTTTATCTTTCTCCAATTTATTTTTCTTGCACTTATACTCATCACAGGAACTACAAGTATCGCACCGTGGGTAGCTGAAACTGATATTAAAGTCAACGTTGAAGATTGTACGATATGTTTCTTAATATTCTGTTCTGGAAACATTTCCTTAAACATTTCAAACATTTTTCTTATGTTCAAGGATTCAGGTAGGTACTTTTCCTCAGCTTTTCAAACTATAATGACTGTTTTGTGCTTGAAATGAATTTATATGCTGGTGAATCCTATTACGGGTTTCATCATTCAATGCGTGAGGGCGTGTTTTGTGTTTCCCTCTATTGTTTCGCTGGACTTTACCTTCTCGCTTTAGAGACCGTAGTAAGTATTTTAGCTTACCCTTTCGAATATCGTGTAACGACATGAACGCAGACTTGTAAACAGGGATTTCTTGAACACTTTTAACAATGCGGGCACCAAATCTATAAGAAGCCTCACGAAAATTTGCCTCTTCCTCATCTTTCCTCGGTCGTTTCCGATGCACTGGGACCACTGTGATCAGCCCACTAAGATACAGATTAATCTCATCATGGCTTGGAAATTCTTTCATGTGCTTGATGATACGTTTCTTACTTTCGTCACATAAAACATCAAAACACATTTTTTTCTACACTTATAGGGTTCTCCTGTCTCTTGTGATTGCAATCTCAAGCGTTTGCTGGCGTCTCCAACACTACCAAATTTTCTTCTCTTCTTTGTCAGCTTCTGCTTTAAACTACTATTTCCTTTGTCACAACTCGAATCACTCTCTTGTAAATCCATTGTTATTGATCAGAATAAAACGCACTAAAAATGTTTCTATACTAACTTTAAATAAAGAAAATTACAGTCTACATAGATGCTGGCATATCCCTGACACAAACATTAACAAAATTATGCTAAGCAAACAGATTATTAGAGATGGGCAAGGAATTAGTGACAGGGATATTTTTAACGATATTTTTCGGTCACCATCACTCACAATGGTTCTATAGCAAAAGTAGTAATGATACAAATTCAGTGATAGGTGTAGTCTAGAGATATGCTTGCCATAAGACGATAGCTGAACACTTTGGATAACAAGAGCCACGGCTGTCACAAATATCGGTTGGCGATAGGGTGACGGTCTATAGCAATTTCATATTGTACTTTACTCTCATGTTTCAATAAACATTCTTTGATGAAAAGCCGCTACTTGACTGTTTGTATGCGGCGGCATATTAATTACGAAATAAAAAGTTGTAAGATGTCCTGGACTTGTCAGGTTATTCCCCAGTTTTGTATGGACTTATCAGCTTTTTTCCCCTGTACTGGTATTTTAATATTGTAAATATCTCTGGAATCCTCATGTTTTTCCCCAGTTTGATGAAACATTCGTAAAATATGGCGGTTGAACTACCAGATGGCATTGAAATCAGAAAATCGAAGATTTTGGACTTACCCTGTTTTCCCCCTGTTTTTCCCTGGACTCTTCACATGCTAAATACTTACTAAAACAAAATATAAACCATCTTTATCGAATCGCGGCCCGCATAGATTGACCCGATGAGCTACTATATATATATCAGTGGAATGACCTTCAGAAATGGAGGATGAGGTTTAACTGAGAGGGGCTGGCCCATGTCAGCTTCTCCATTTACTCATTGGAGTCTCAAGCGCTGGTAAAGTCACATAACAATTGTAGTGAGCAATGAATCCTCTTGGGAGTGGAATACTGTATAACAAATCGAATCATTCACTCTGTGTGGAGAATGGTGCTCCACTTCATATTAATGTGTTTTACAAAATATGTTACAGAAAAAATTATGTTCAAAAAGTGTTGTTTGGTCCGGGGCCCTGTGGCCCCTGAGTGTGTCTAAGACAGACATGCTCCTAATAAAGCAGAAAGGTTTTTCACTATCCAACAATATTATTCACATGTATAAATCAACACCAAATATTTAAGTCTATACATATATAATTTAATAAAGATTGGTTAAAATCATTAAAGATATACTACCACTTGTATAAATATGAAGTTTTAAATTGAATTTTTTTATTCCGGTTTTTTCTCCCAAATGTAAGAATTTTCTCGGGAATTTTGTAATACTAGTCAAAATATATCGAGTATTTTTTTTGAGAGCATGTAAATTTGTATGTAATAGTAAACGTGTTTAAATTTTTTAAGTAGGCCTATAGGCTACATTAAATACATTTAAAACTGTGTATAGTACGTTTTATAACAATAAAATATTACTTTAGGAAATTATTGTAATTAAAATAGGATTTTGGGTTTCAGATGATATGAATAGTGATCGTATACGATTGATCATTTGATTTTTAAGGAAAATATTATCCTTTTTTTTTTGTGTGTGATTTTAATGAATTTAATAATTTAGTTTTATCTCAACACTTTATTTCCAACCATTATTAAATGTAGTTTAATAGTTAGCTCTATCATAAATTTAGATACAAACGTTGTCTTGGGGAGTGACATTTTCACCGAAATTGTACAGAAATATATTAAGTTAGTTGAAATAATACAAATAATAAATAAAGAATGTAATACTGTTCGATCTTACATAATAAAATAAGCTAAATAATAATATAGTAAAGAAAAAAAAGGACATTATATTATAAATATGACATAAAAATTAATTTTTAATTTAACTAAGGTAATTCGTTTTAAGGGAGTGTCTATTCATAAGATATTTCTGTTCCAACAAATGATAGATCTTCTCTGCAGCCAAGATAAGAACTGACACTAGAGCACCACTGATCAAGATGAGGAACACACAGTAGACAGTCCCTAGTTCCACACCGCTGATGGTATCTTCCTTCAGATCCGGTTGTGCCACTGCGATACCCATAGTCTGGATTTTAATATTCTTCAGCACACCACTCTCTTTCAACTTCTGTATCCTGGGGAGGAAATAATGATATCTCAAATATAGGTAATAATAACGCTAATTTTACCGGGATGGTTGTCAAACACGGTATTCCACCTTACAAGACGGTAAGAAATCATTTAGGATGTTCAAAAACCATGTGCTTAGGAAAATATTTGCTCCAAAAAGGAACGAAAATATCGGAGAGTGGAGGGGCCATGCGATGTATACGTAACCAGACAATGACGACCAGGGAAAAAAGTTTGTATTTTCTAAACGTTTAGGATTAACAAATATGAAAAATGGACTAGATTGGTATGTTCATTTACTGGAATTAATATTGTTAACTTAGAAAACAACAAACGACCAATTATATTTGAGCAATTAAAATAGTTGTGGTCCGGATTAAGTTTACTAGCTCAACCTACACAAACTGCAAGAGAGCTTGACCCCCAAACATCTGTTTTCCTTTAATTATTTTTTCTCTCTCATTCCTCTTTCTTTGCAGACGTATTTGTCACGTGATCAAATAGTTCTAATTTTAACAAAAAAAGTTACTGTTTCCTAATCTTCCAAATATTTAATAACCTCTTCTGCAGTTGTACCCACACTCACTATTATTCATATTTACTTTTTCGATATTTTGTCATAGTGTGCAAAGCTTTGTAACCAACAGAATCAAAAACTCTTTTATTTTTTAATGTACTCTACTTTACATCAGAATGGTTGCGACAAGATATATATATATTTTCTTGTAACTTTATTTTGTCATTGATTTAAGCGTAACTAAAAGTACTAGTCTTGTTTCCAAACTAAGAAACTGGGAAAGTAATGGGAGTATTTGACCCCCCCCTCCCTAAAAAGAAGCTGAAAACGGCCTTGGGGTAGGTTATCGTAGGCAAAAATGTTTTTAACAACTCTTTTAACATATAAATATCTTAAATAATAAATAAACACATTTTAAGGCGATCGTTTGTATAGACTAATAGTACAAACTGAAATTATCTTCTTAAATCTCTTGAAATTAATTGTATATAAATGAAAAACAGGTCAAAATAAGAAACCTCAGCCACGTTTAAGCCCAGCTAAATTCAACCTATAGGGACTTTCTTTCTTTAACTTCTAGAAGAATACTTGCGTCTATGAAATTAATTAATTTTTCTTGAATTGTATAAGAAATGTAGATCTTGTTTGAAATTAAAAAATAACATTATAAGTGAACTTAAACCTTCATAAAGTGTTTCTATACTTACACGTTGTTTATTGCCTTGCGATATGGGCTGTGTTTTGTAAGCAGTATAGAATGTCGGACTTTGCTGAATATCTCTGGCAGACACACCAACCGGCAATCTAGCTTGTTTAGTAGCGGAAACGAAAGCTCATAGGTAGTTATGTAGGCGTAGTGTTCCATCGCACACACTTTGCTAAGACCTTCAATTAAACTTCCAGGGTGATTGTTAGCATCATGATCCATGTGACTATCGTAGATTTCCTTCAGTAAACCACTTTTAGCCGTCTGAAAAAAAATTTATATTGTCATAGAATAGATTATTAAGGAATAAACATATTTCCGAATATTTCTTAGAGCCCAATTTGATAATTTAACAAACATGAAACATTTTTTTGACTCATGGTTTTAAATTTCATAATTTTATTTTCAATGAATTAACGTTTTCATTTGTATATCTGGAAAAATAAAAAATATATATTGGGTCCCCAAGGGTAAACACTTTGAACCCCCCACCCCCTTTTTTTGGAATTATAGGGGAGGAGTCACAAGAGAACAATAGTATATTTTTATTGAAAAACAAAGAATCAAACATAAACAATAATTCATATATATATATAGACTCGAGATCCGCCATCTTACGGCTTCCAGAAGGGACAATTATAAACTACCATCAAGGATAGAAAACATAAGGGTGCGACTTTAAAGTCGAAATATGAATTAACCTCAATTTAAAATATTTTGTCACCTGTTGACAATTATGTGTATTATCATATTTTTTTAAAGATACAGTATTTTTTATTATTTGTACTATCATAATATTTTAAAGAAACATTAATAACTTTACAAATATAAGAAATCCACCGTCTCGCGGCAACGATATTTGGACTGTACAGTAATTAAACTCCCCAAGGACACAATGTCAAAACCTTTTACTAAGCGCCCTACACTCTTTCGCTAATAATACGTACTCTGACGTAATTGAAGTTAAGAGACATAATGGATTATATCTTGGAGATGTCTTACAATCACAAAAATGTTCAAATACATCAAAGTTTAATAGTACAGTACTGAATTTATAAGTGCTCAGCTTAAAAATGAATTTCAAAGAAATTAAGTACTAAAGTATATTTCTAAATAATTAAAGCGTTCTACTTTCCCACAGTAATTTAATGTAACTCAAAGCTATTAATGTTACAAACTGCTAGGCTAATAGTTTAAGAGCTTTATTCTCGTACCATCAAATTGTAATTTCAAAGCAATTAAGGTTATAAGCATATTACTTAGTGTTAAAGTCCTCGATCTCCACATAATAAAATGTACATTTAAACTATCAAGTTATTATTTACCCACACAATAACTATTTGGTTTAATACCACAACATAACGTAAGTTTGAAACAGTTAAATTTATAAGCACATGTCTGAACGTTAAAGTGATTGGTTCCCACATAACAATATGTAAATTTAAGCTATCAAAGTTAAATAAACTCAAAATATTTAGTAAATGACATCAACTGCTGATCAGACAGACGGCAAGAGCGCAATTAAACGTACTTTGAAACAGAAACAGAACGCGAAACAGAAGTTACTTTGCATTGGAAATGATAAGTTCCCCAAATAGATACAATACTAATAGATACGTGCTTACAAATTAACCACTCTGATACAAAAAAAACCCATCCCGTAATCGAAATTTAAATTAATAAGTCCAAAAATAATAATTTTGATAAGATCCCCATAATTTAACTGAAAGATAATTTTGAAGAATTAAGGTTAAGCCTTAGCTTAAATTGCAGTTCTCACCTTGAGATAAGCTGAGTGACGATATCTACAAACCACCGCCATATATAGCAAGTTCACGAGACCACATGTCCGTAGAGAGTATGGGATACAAAGGGGGAGAGGGGAGCGGAAGGGATGAGACCTGGAATCGCGGGCATCTTGGCAATTTGATGACTGCGCTCAAGCAGGCCAGGCGGAGGAAATAACAACTAGATGCGTGGAGCCGTCTTCATTTGTTTTTCTTGGGCTTTCTCTTTCTTAGAGTCGGGTCACGCCTCCTTTCAGTCGGCGCGGCGGAGTGTTAGAGGGAAGAGGTCATGGCCAGACGTGTTGAAGTTGGAGTCCAAATGGGTCTGAGGGTGAATGTTATGCCATTTGATTGAACTGTTACAGCTTCGTGTTAAAATTTTGACTTCCGCTTAAAATTTTCAGCATTTTATTAGGGGAGACACATCTAATGGTTATCGCATTGCTACTAAATTTCTTTTACATAAATTTTGACTAATAAAATAGGTAATTATTGACTATTGAGTCTAATTGAAAGAGAGAGGTCATTGCTGTACCAGGGGCAGATCCAGGACATAGGCATGGGGGGGAGTGCGAGCCCCTTCAAGAAATTAAACCAAGTATATCAATGTTAAAGTCACTACTAGTTTTAATGTCACATAATAGTAGTGGGGTTGGCGTATGGGAACCCCACTTCCACTCAACGGGTCAAAACACTTTTTTCCGGTGACGTAATCATTGCGTGTTATGTCACAACCTTTCTCCCCTGGGTTTTCTCAGTGATTACACAATGTTGTTCTCTGATTGGCTATTGGCTTTCCCCCTCCTGCTCCTCCCCCTCCAGCCGTTGACCCCCTTTCCAGACATGTTTTTTCTTGTTCCTAACATGTTGGTACATGTATTTGTGCTCGAGGGGGCCCTTTCCAGACTTGTTGTTTAATTTGTGCTCATTGGTTATTTATGTATGCTCATTGGTTATTAATGTGTGCTCAATATATTTTTATTGGTGCTCATTGTTATTTATTAATATGTTTTTAATGCCTGGGTAGGATTAGGACGGGGCGTTGGAGTTATTTATTTGTTGTTTGGCATGCAGTCCACAGCGTCAGGCGCTCCTCCCGTGGCATGGGAAGTAACACGGAGCAGGAACCTTTCTCCGACGGCCGCTTGGCGAAGAGTGTGACCACCGAGCAACTGACAGCGTATCACGGCCGTAGGACACCTTTCACTTTTCCCCTCACTACCCCCTCCTTCAAAGGCATGTGTCGCAACCCCCTATGTGGTAATGGGTTTTTCCACTGTCGCAACCCCTTATTTGGTAATGGGTTTGCCTTGTGTCGCAACCCAGCGCCAGTTTGGCGGGTCGCCAAGACAAGAATAGATCACGACCCTGAATGATGTCATAGTAATCCCCCACCCCTATGTGGTAATGGGTTTTTTCCGACAAGCATTGACACAGCTCTGATTATGGGGGCCTTGGAATGCTCAGTTAGTGGCCTCCATCCCCCACCGCAAAAGTCTACTAAAATTGGTAGTATGGTATCGTCCGTCGACATGCGCGGATGTAGGTATCAGCCATGGGGATGATTAAGAAATACCTACAGTTTACACGGCAGGGATATCAATTTCCCTCGGCCAGAATTAGATGAGCCTGACATTTAGACATCGTGCACACCAGTATTCGAACCTCTATATCGTTAGCACGGGTAATGTCTGTTAGAACTGCCGTACTTCCTGCACCACCACCATATTGCTGGTCGACCAGGTAGCGTCGATCACCGGCCGTCTAGTGACACCTTAGACCATGTGACCATCAATGCATTGTGACGGTAGATTGCTACCCAAGGATAAAGTGAAAACAGACGTTTTATTCCTCGAGATATTTATAATCATTGTGAGGAATGTCGGGCCTCCACCGTGGTTCGGATTCCGCGTTAAACTGTGGGTCCTCCATTTCATCTCACAATTACCCTACATTATCGTAAGTGCTTATAACCGAACGGGTAGCAAGACGCGGTGCTAATAATGATATATAACTCTTACATTAATTCATAAATAATATCGAATTTAATGAGCGCAACTATATTTTGACGTGAAAATATATAACTAAATAAATAACATAAGTAATATCAGGCTTGAGGAAGATATAAAATATATACTTGCATTTGTGCGACATGGTACCTCCCTACTAATAGCCAAGAAGTTAAGCTTATCGGTATTTAGAAGAGCGTCTTACTACCCTTCAGGGGCACAAACCTTGGACGATGAGGGAGGAAATTGGCCTCGGTACACACACAAGCGTGAGATAAGAGCTGATCTTGACCAGGCAAAATGTGTAACAGCATTTGCCAGTGAAATAATTACTGTTTGTTGCCCTCTAAGGGACGTCACAGGGCGAGATGTGTGCAATGAGTTTTCCCTGATGAATGGCACCAGTTTGGCGGATTGACCAGATGAGTCAAGACAGGAATAGATCGTGACCTTGAAACCGTAAGTTAGGTCATTGACCCTGACAACCCTCCCCCCATGCAACGGGTTTTCCCTGATGACTGGCACCAATAGTAGATGGCCCGACGTATGGTTCCAGTTTGACCTTTGACCCCACCGCTGATTGACCGGATTTGATTATGTGACCACGCCCCCTCGCTCTCTTATTGGCTGTTGGCTTTCCCCCTTCCCTCTGCTCCCCAGACAATGGGGTTTCCCGATGACGTCATCACTCTTTCACAACCCGGCGCCAATTTGGCAGCTCGACAAGACAGGAATAGATCATGACCTTGAGTGATGTCGCAATCTCTCCCCACCCCTATTTGGTAATGGGTTTTCCTGTGTCGCAACCCGGCGCCAGTTTGGAGGCTTGACCAGACGAGTCGAGACAGGAATAGATCGTAACTTTGAAACTGTGAGCTAGGTCATTGACCTTGGCAACTCTCCCCTGGTAATGGATTTTCCCAATAACGTCATCGCTCTGTCGCAACCGGTGCCAGTTTGGTGGGTCGACAAGACGAGTTGAGACAAGAATAGATCATGACCTTGAATGATGTCGCAATGGGTCTTCCTTGATGACTGGCGCCAGCTTGCCGGCTTAACCAGACGAGTAGAGACAGGAATAGATTGTGACCTTGAAACCGTGAGCTAGGACATTGACCCTTGCAACCCTCCCTCTTTCCCTGGCAAAGGGTTTTCCCTGATGACTGACGCCAGCTTGCCGGCTTGACCAGACGAGTCGAAACAGGAATAGATCATGACTTTGAAACCGCGAGCTAGGTCATTGAACCTGGCAACCCTCCCCCTCAGCAATGGGTTTGCCCGGTGTCGCAACCCGGCGCCAGTTTGGCGGGTCGACAAGACAAGTCGAGACAAGAATAGATCACGGCCCTGAATGATGTTGTAATCCCCCACCCCCAAGTGGTAATGGGTTTTTCCGACAACTAGAAAGTATTGACACAGCTCTGATTATGGGACCTTGGAATGCTCATTTAGTGGCCTCCATCCCCCACCACAAAAGTCTACTAAAATTGGTTGTTTGGTATCGTCCGTCGACATGCCATGGGTAGTAAAACGCGGTGCTAATAATGATATATAACTCTTACATTAATTGATAAGTAATATCGAATTTAATGTGCGCAGCTATATTTTGACGTGATAATATATAACTACATAAATAACATAAGTAATATCAGGCTTGAGGAAGATATCAAATATATACTTGCATTTATGTGACATGGTCGACCTGGATTCAATCCCCCTACCTCCCTGCTAATAGCCAAGAAGTTAAGCTTATCGGTATTTAGAACAGTGTCTTACTACCCGTCAGGAGCACAAACCTTGAACGATGAGGGTGGAAACCGGCCTCAGTACACACGCACGACAGGCAAGCGTGAGATAAGAGCTGATCTTGAACAGGTTAAATGTGTCACAGAATTTGCCAGGGATTGAAATGTGAAGTAATTAGCGTTTGTTGCCCTCTAAGGGACATCAAAAGGCGAAATGTGTACCCACATTTGCGCGTCACTGACAATCGAACCCTCCAACACCACCTGAATGAGAAAGATAAAATAATAAAATTAGTGATGTGCCGTCATTTGCGGAGGGTTGAAATGTGAAAACAGTCAAAGCTATTATTTATGCTTACTCCTGATAGATATCACTGACGGGGTTAAAACCGGGGACTTTTGGCGTAACAATATATCGTTTGTCGACCTTGCAGGGAATCGAACTCAGGACCCTTCGCAAAGTGTGTGTAATAAAATAAACTTGAACCCCTAAGACAGCTACAAATACAGTCTAGGGCAGCTAATTTATCACTATGAAGGGTTAAAACTGCATTTTCAAGCATACAGGGAAACGAACCCAGGACCATTCGCAAAGTGTGTGTAATAAAATAAACTTGAACCCCTAAGACAGCTACAAATACAGTCTAGGGCAATTAATGTATCACTATGAAAGGTTAAACCTACATTTTCAAGCATACAGGGAAACGAACCCGGGACCCTTTGAAAAGTGCGTGTGTAATAAAATAAACTTGAACCCTAGGACCGCTACAAATACAGTCCAGGGCAGTTAATGTATCACTATAAAAGGTTAAACCCTCATTTTCACCCCTATCTGGAATCGAACCAGGGTCCCTTGGCTCAGCAAACAAACAAATTATAATGCGCAAATATATAGGCTTTGTCTCTCTCTCTCATTTTAATGATCGGCTAAATCAACAATATAATTTCTCCTGCCTGTAAGAAATATCTCTAAACTTAAATCAAATAATTTCCCCCTTTAAAACCGTATAAATGGTCGAAACAGTGTTTCAACACCATCTGTTGATCCGATAAGCAAATACAACCACACACTAGTCTTACATGAAATAAGGTAATGTGGGGAAAACATGTCTTTACACAAATTGGTAAAAATAGATATTGATGTTATAAAAGTGGTCAGAATTAAGTTTACTCTTGGCGGAAATAATTTTGTTTTAGAATTAATTAAAAAACAATTGTTACTATTTTACAGTCTAAACCCCAAGTGATTTTTTTATTCATAAAATGCTAAGACTAGTACACCCACAAACCCGATCCGCTGGCTGATACTTTATCAAGCCGACCTTTTTAGCCGTGTCGGGAATTGAACCCGGGACCGATATTTTAGTATACAGACATGCTATCGAATGCACTAAGGTGGCGGTTGAATATTTGATCCAGTACATTACAAACGCGGCTAAAGCGCATTATTCATAACTAGCAATCCCACACTGCGTTGACCGTGACCCACTGCGGTATTTTGTTAAAAAATAGCCTAATTAAAAATTTTAAAATCCGGCTTCGATGTGCATTTGGACACACTCCCGTACACTTATGTTAAAAAATTTCAGATTTCTGCGTGCCATAGATTTGGCTGGGCATCGCACACAACCAGACAAACACTTCCTTTTATTATTGTAGATTCCTGTTCCATTAATATAGACGGGCGGCCCGGCCCGCAAGAGAGAAAACATATATATGCAAGAATAATCTCAATATCGAGAATTTAATCCCACTGCACCCCAACGAGATTCGAACCGAATCCTAGAGATGAACATGACAGCCGAGCACTGTCTCACCGAACTAGAGCCCCATTTTCATAGGAATATCCACTAGATCTAATTTCACGTATTCATACGTCAAGACAAGTGATCTGCAGCAACCTATTTTGATATACTATTAATACCTATAAAATAATCACCGATACTGTAGTGTTATTTTATAAATGTTGGCTGAAAAAAGTTTTTATTTCCTAAAAGTATCTTTGTATAAAAATTGAAATCTACCTATAAACAGTCGTTTTTTCCACAGCATTTTTTGCTACACTTATTTCCCCTTAGGTCGAGCCTGACGACTTGTAGCCCCGCGACCACCGCTGTATAAAATATTAGTGTAACTATGAGAGGGTGAAAACTTCCAAATGCAGGTATGGGCTCAAACTACCTCCCTCAGTACACCCGGTCGAGATTCGAACCTCAATCTACCCCCGTAATCAGCAGTCTATAGCCTAATGCGAGAGTAGAGCGTTAGACCATGCGGCCACCGAAGCAGTGACTACCACTTTGTTCTCTAGTGTAGGCCAGTTTGCTATCTATTACTCTTTTTAGCACCGCGTCTTACCAACCGTTCGGGTTATAATACGCTTAAATACTATTTACGCTAACGGATTAGTAATTGGGAAGCTTGAACCCGCATTTGCGTGGAAGGAAAGTGGCTCAGTTCACCCAACCGAGATTTGAACCTCGAACTTCCCATAGAGGCTGGTATATATCACTATGCACTTTTTTAGAGAGTTAACAATATTTATGAGGCTGGCTCTTCAACCAAACCAAATATTACAACAGATTGAAAGAAGAAGCAGAACCACGAGTCCAGCTGAATTCGGAATTGAGAAGGTTGAATCCACATTTGCGTGGTGGAGGAATAAGGAAATGTTCCAGCGTTTACGTGAAGGGAGAGCGGGAAAACATTTAGTGAGAACTACCATCAGTACACCTCGGCAGGTATTCAAATCCCCAACAGAGATTCGAACCCCGACATCTTTCGCCGGGTGCTTCATGCCCTTTAGTTACCAAACCCAAGAGAAGAATATGGTGTTTCACCCGTTCTGTCCCTAAAATACGTTGTGACAGAAAGGCACCGGCAATATACACGTGACAGCTTTGCCGGAATAAAATATTAAAGAGCGCAGAAGTGAGCCCGCATTTGCGTAGAGGGAGAGTGAAAAACTACCCCCAGGTCAAGAAAGCAGTCTCACAATATACTAAACTGCAGAGGGATTCGAATCCTGGTCCACTGGATGCCACACGCTAACGGACTGATAATTGGGGGGGAAGCCAACAGCCAATCAGAGAGTGAGGGGGCGTGGTCACGTGATCAAATCCGGCCAATCAGCGTCGGGGTCAAAGGTTAAAGGTCAAACTATAACCATACGTCAGGCCATTTACTCATAATATTATCTCACTAACCAGATTTCATTGTTTAAATTGTTATTGGTAATATTATTAAATGATTAGGCTAATATACGGTAATTATTATAAATACTTAAGACAATCACATTAAGTATTAAAACGGTGAAAATAGGCACTAATGAAACAACTCAAATTTAAGTTGCGCTCCTCTCACCTTGTTGCACAAACATTGTTTAGGTTTCAATTTATTTTATCATTTTTATAATTACTATTTCAATGATTAAAAATAAGTAAAGATCTTTAAAATAATTTATTTTGAAATAATGTGCTTTAAACGAAATCTTTGAACAATACCACACACATGTGTTAGTATGGCTTAGTGGTAAAATTTTGATTTAAAATGAGAAATAACTAGCTATACTTGAACAATTCTAAATGGAGCTTCTATATGTGCTAAAAGCCCCACTGTTGGGCTCCAATTATAAAACTCTAGAAAGCCCCTCGATTGGCGCCGATTAAAGTACACCCTTAAGAGCCCCTCGATGGGTCGTCTCAAAAGCCTCACGATGGGTCGTCTCAGAAAGCCTCACGATGGGTCGTCAATTTGTAAAACACAAGTGAGGCTCCTCGTTGGGTGGCCAATTTATAATATCCCACGTAAGCCTCTCGTTGGGTTGCAAATTGTAAAAATCTACGAAAAGACGACTTATAATCTTAACATCTGTCCCTGGCTAGCTCAGCTTCTTTTATTGACGTCATTATCATATAAGGAAATTCCCACTTATATAATAAATATACTTTGAACACTTTATATTAATTTAATACTAGAACATATTCCTTTATACGTTTTTACTATAACAATTTACAACTTCAGTTTGTACAATTGACATGTCCAGTCAGAGAGTGTTTCTCCCTTCATGTATTTTTCAAATTACAATGACATCGGCTATTGCACCAGAGTGGACTAACAATCTCGACCTATCACTAGAGAGTAGTTTGAATTCGGACTTTCTGGTTGGATGGACAATGCAGCCGCTCCGTACTAAGTAAAAGGTGTATTTCTCTTAGAACGAAAACTAAGTGCAATATCAGCTCTTTCCATTTTAGTTTCATTGTCCAACGCTAAGTGCAATATCAGCTCTTTCCTTTTTGGTTTCAACGCATCCAGTAAGAACATTTAGAATAAAATAAATGTATTGACTTCCAAACACCCTGAAGGGCTTAAATATTCTGAAATGCAAATGAATAATTAAAAATAATATCATAAAATAAAGATAATTCCCAAATGTAATTATAAAATGCAAATAAAATATAAAAACTGCAGTCTCATCCTTCCTTTTCGAAACAACATAGGGTTTACAAGTTTGGACATTACATACTATAGAGTGGAGTTAAAGTTTAATTGTTCAAAATTTGAATCATTTCATCTATTTTGTCTAATTGATTGAATAGCTAAAAAACTATTTATATAATAATTGTTATAACCTTTAAATTTATTTCTCTCTTAATAATTACAATTTGTTGATATTCTTATTATTTTCTTATAGTAAATTTCAATACTACTCGCAAATTTTGAGTTATACCCTTCATTAGAGGATTATTCCCAAGTTTAGCATTACACTGAAAAATTACTTAAAGATTTACTCTCAAATTTTAAAGTATAGTTATGTCAAAATTTCTTCAGGTGCCTTCCATACCCCTCCCCGATCCGATCCTGTAGGGAGCACATATGGTCCCCCC
>CABFWO010006057.1:0-39172 GCA_902155825.1 Timema genevievae
TTGTCACATGATAACTTTTGTTTAGTTTGGTTGAATGTGTACCAGGTAGTCAATTAAACAGATGTATCGTAATCTTCAAGAGGGAGTCCATGTTTTACTATAAAATAGCACATGTTTATTAAGAAATTATGATATTTTGATGTATCAACTAAAACTGTAGTATATTATAGGTGTAAGTATTTAGCATGGAATTTTAATAGTATAATATGTTGGTACATGACATTTAGGAATATTTAAGGTGATCAAAGTGATTGTTTAATCACTTAGAAATGGTTAAGCAAGTAGTATAAAATGCATGATATATTCTCTTACATTTTTAACGATAACAGTATTTAACACTACAAATTATTAAGAAAAATTTAAATAAAGTCAGCATGAAATCAAATTAATTTACAATAGGAATTTATGTATTTAAAACTATTTTTTTTAGATCCATAGTGATTAAACTGCTTAAGATATGTTCTTCAGTTGAATCTAACTAAATCTTGTTGTATTTAAAAGGAACTGGGTGTTTAATTTTATAAACAATTTATAAAAACCAGAATTAGTTAATGGAAATAAATTAAAAAAATAGTATGTCTCATGGTTCATATTAAAAAATGGCCACCATATTATTTTTCAATAATTTTGATTGAAAATAGTGCTGAGCAAATATTTGAGGGTGTGAAGTGTCATCACATATGTTAATAAATAATCTGAATCCATTTGAAATTTCAGAGATTGTATAAAATTCACAATTCAATCTTTTAGGGTAACGTGAATAATAGCACTCACATTAACGGATAAAATACCATAACAATTTTATTGAAAAGTTCTTAAGTTATAATCTATAGGAGAAAATAATGAAGTTTTAAGTTAAAACAAATATTTTCTCTTAATTTGATTGAAAAATAAATGTACGGTGACCCGGACAAACTTTCTCGCTCTTTTACCTAAAAATATAAATATTTATTAAATATTTGTAAGCTCATTGAAACTAAATTATATACATTGTTGCAGAATCATTAAAGTAAAAAAGCATCACATTCGAAAAAAGGCCATAACAATCATCTCCTCATTTCCAAGACCTATGTTTAAAAATATATATTTTCTTATCCCTTTAGAAATTATTGGTTTATAGTAATATATTTCATTTAAAAGAGTTTTATTTTTAATAGTCTTATAACTTTTCAATGATAAATACAGTAATTTCGTATTTCAAAGAGTATTATCAGAATAGTTGATATCCGGCTATGTTGACAAACTTTGAAGTAATTTTATCGGTAAAATTATTGCTTTTTTTTTTAGTTTGTAATATTAAAATATTGACAAGTGTCTGGATACAAATTGTTATCAAAACGTTATAGCTGGTCTCGAAAATATTCTCTTGTAAACTACGTATAACCTTAAGGTTGGATTGATAATTCCAAACACTCCCATGGATAGCCTCTTAACTACCCTATATACAAAGTTTCAACCCTCGGTAAAACGGTTTTGGCTCCAGGCCAAGATACAGACAATACAAACAGAATCAAAAATTCCCTTATTGTTTTCGAAACCATATAAAACGAAAAGTTTCATCGTAACCTCAAGGTCAAAAAAGAACAATCACAATGTTATCTCTTTAGTTATATGAGAATAATCTAAAAATTATACAGATCTTGTAGTTTCTGAAATATTCGTGACTCTGAGGAGAGAAAATAATGACCGCGCCTCACCTCTGTGACCTAGGGGTGAAACGTACTGAGCTAATATTAATAATACGGGTCAAATATAGTAGCAAATACACATATTATATTTACGTTGGTTCGAACTTAAATTATTCTAGATCACTGCATAGTTATTGTTCACTAATAATAAATATTTTTCTAAATTATTCTAGATCACTGCATAGTTATTGTTCACTAATTATAAATATTGTTCTAAACGCCAATTATCAACCAATACATACAAATGAAACTTGAACACCTTGAAGAACCCTTTACTCAGTCTATATCATATCGTCATTTTCTGGCTTTGAAAGTCCAGAGCTTTTAAAAAAAGATCGATACGAGTATAAATAACAATTTATTTTGATTTTATGTTAGAAGGTATAGTTTGATATTTACAATTTTTTTTTAAATAAGATGAGAGCTTATATTGTAAAAATTTTGGCGATTGAGACTGTTCTATTGGCTGGTTACGGGACACACAACATGAAGTTTTAAATAGCGTTGCATAAAACATGAATATTTTCTACTACTCACCACATAGTTTCACTTTAATTATTTACTATACGTATCAAAAATAAAAAGTTTTGCTAGAATTAAATAAAACACAACAATAATATGTATCTAGGAAAACATTATAATAATATATTGAAATACATCTTGTTTCCTGGCAACAAATAATAATCATTGCTTGATTGTACAAACGAAATAGTCTGATTAATGAAGCTAAGATTTATAATAAATACAAACGACAATATTATACGCGATACTGTAATATAATATTGTCCTTGACATTACGGGAGCCTCACGTGCGAGGATAAAATAATAAAAAGTTACTAAGGGATATCATCACCCAAGATACTATGCTATCTTATCAAGGTATTCAATGATAAAACATATATTTTCTATAGATATCTCACACATGGGTATCTATTTATTATATTGATACTTTATAGTTAAATTGAGTAAGCTTAGCTGAAAAAGTACTTTCCTGGAAGTCCCAATTGCAAATACTTGGTCATCATTACAACTACAAGGATTATAACTGTTAGGGTTTGTTTCAAATGAATAGCTATACATGTATGTGTGCTCTACCGGCCATTATTAGTACTAACTAAATAAAACTTTTTTTTAAGTTAAGGATGATAAAAGAAATCACATAGCAACAAGAGAGCGATAATATTTTAACAGGAAGACAAAAATTCTTAAACTTATTTGAAAAGCGTGTCATACACAGAGGTTCAAAACCACCAATTACGGGCCAATTTAATCAAATAATTGATACCATATTATTTTAAGTTTCATGGTATATCTTTGTCTCCAAATCAAATTTCTCGGTTTTTAATCTTTGTCAGTTTATGTTGTAGTCCTATTTAATAAAACAAGATGGATTCTAAGCTAATCTATGATGTGTGATGCAGGTTACAAAATGGACGCAAAAGACTATCCGCTGAAATAGTTGCCAGTTCAGGCTGTTCAATTCAAGATAAAATCAATAAATAGAATAGAAGGTCCAGATAATATTATTAATTTTTGAGGATTTTTTGAAATCCGGTCTCGATCTAAATATTAAGTTAATGAGCCCTCACATTTTTTAAAAGACCACAATTCTAAATTACGAACATTATACCAAACAATCACATAAGATTAAGAAAAAGAAAATGGCTGCCTCCGAAATTCACAGTAACAATAAGTCAATTTCCAAAAACAAATATATAAATTGGGTGCTCGACGGGTTGAGTGATTTACACTCGTCCGAAAAAATTAACAATTCAGTCAACCATTTTAATTCAAAACTATTATCTTGAATTAAAATATAAAAATTACGTTTGAGCATACAGATGACCTATAAATTTCTATAACATTTGACCAATTTTCGGAAACCAGTCCTAAATTAGCTACAAAGTTAATTAACACTTACTATTCTAGCAGTAATAATAAATCTTTTGGCAGTGTTTCAGACTTTTCCAAAATTCAAAGATATAAGAAATTGATACCGAAAGAAAATTATTTAAGATGGTGGCTTAGGAAAATGGATGATTTCCCCTGTACAGAACATTTCGACGAGGAAAAAATACATTCTGTCAAGGAAGACTCTTCAGGAGAATTGGTGGATGGCTTCAGAAATTAAATATTTTCAAATAAATTTACAAATGGAGTATCTTATTCAAAATTATAATTTTTTTAATTATTGCTCTTCAAAATTCAAAATTCAATATTTGTAAGTGGAAAGAATACGTGCTTAAACCTTGTCATTGTGTTGATAAAATTTATAGGAAAATTTTACATTTTTTTCATCAGCTCTTTCCTATTAAGGACTGCAAAGAACTGTTCTCATATTGCAATTATATTTTTTAGTACCGTGTCTTACTAACCTTTGGGGATATACAACGCTGTTTATGTGAATGTTAAAACCCTTTTTAAGTATCATACCAACTCAGGATTCACCTGTTTTATTAATATTAGATGGACACTACAGCCACACTAGCAATCTAGATATAATCGATATGCACCGAGCCAATCACGTTACCATTGTCGTGCTTGTTCTTCACTCAACCCACTGGTTTCAGCCCCTTGACTAGACATACATGGGCCCTCTAAAGGGTTTCACAGTGAGGAAGTAAGAATGAAGATTCTTCACAATTATAAAGCAATCACTCCTTATGATATAATGGAGCTATTGCGAAAAGCGTACTTAAAGTTCAAACTGGGGAAATTGGAGTCAATGTTTTTAAGTCAAAAGAAATATATCCCTTTAACACAAACATTTCACAAATAAAGACTTCATGAAATGTGAAGTTGAAAGAAAGAAGACAATTAGCTGTAAAAATATATATTAACAAGATAAGTAGTATAATATTTGAGTGTTTTTACTCTAGCATTTTGTTTATAAAACGTCAACATTTTGTAGAGCTACTTATCCTAAAATTGTATAGGAATATATTTTTAAAAATTGTAAAATATAGGCTTGTACTAAGTTCTGTTTATGAACATACATTTCACTTAAATGACTCAAGATTTTTCTTTATAACACATTTTTTTACGATATTTTATTGAATTTTAAGTGTAGCCTAATTCTAAAAAATTGGTTTTTATGGATTTGATTAAAATGCCTATTAATTGAATAAATATTTATTTCTAATAATAATTTAAAGTTTCTAACTTAAAGTAAGCATGTTTAGCTACACACAGACACAATGTCTTAGATCATAAGTGAAAAGAGTTTAAATTTCAATTCTTAAACAAATCAGTAGCCCATATTTCCACTTTCTCCTCTTGATAAAACTACGGGCTATGAATGATTTGGGGAAACTGTAGAAATTGGTTAGTCCAAAGTCTATTGTATTTTTCTTTGGATATAGGCACCGTGCAAAGTGCAGACAATATTTGAATTCACGACACGAGCGCGGAGATAACAATGTTTTTAAGTTCTTGCAGAGTCAATCTTGATGGCATCATGTTTACCGCGATCAAATACTCGAAAATCCTAATACATAACTCACAGTGTCTCGTAAAATACTTGGACAATCACAGTATTTTTACAGAACTCTTTATATAAACCTTAAAAGACATGAGGATATTTTTAAAACTCCCAAATTCCAATTAGTTTTCTTTTAAAAAACTGTTTTCTAATGAAATAGCTATGATAAGGTTTTTAGTCAGACATATTTTCACTCTGTGTAAAAGTTTTTTCCTAATTGAAATAGATGGGTAGTACAAGTGTACGAAATTCTCGTCATGAACTGAGTTTTATTTTGATTGAAAATTCATTTCTCTAACTCTCACGTTAACTTATCGACCACGCTAGCTGTAACTGAACGTTGTAACATCCAAAGTAGTATTCATTATCACTTAACCCTATGTTAAGCCCTAACGAATTGAATATCCTGGCATTGTAAGATTGGAACTAAAAATAACATATTTGTTTTCAGGTTGTTGTGAAACTTCGACATTTATCAAAATCTCTGGTTATATTTTTTTGACGATCACAAATATTTCTCTCTGAGGTTTTATGAAAAAGTAAAAATGAACAATGTAACTTTTTTTAGTACGGTTTGGATTTAACATCGCACTAAAGGCCATTTAACATCAAAATATTATGCGTCACATGTTTTACGCAGCATAGTCGAGCTCATCAATTTGACCGTTCATACCATAATATTATTGTTACGATGCCAAAGGAGGCTGATGATTGAGTAAACAAAGATATAAATGTTTTAATTGAAATGATGACCACTATCCATACATATCTGGAGATATTAAATCCAGACGTCTTACTGTTGAGGAGACCATTTTAATGTTGCTTTAGATACAAAACGCTGTACGCAGTCATAATTTTATGTCACACTAATGTCAGGCATATTCCAAATTTGAAAAGTCTGACTAGAATGTTCCATTTATTTAATAGGAAGAAAAACTCCAACAACGCCCTTCTGCACATAAGATGAGATCGTATTATTTAATTTAAATTTATTTTAATACTCACATTAAAAATTGACGATAAACAATATAAAAAATATAGTAATATAAATACTAATATTCCCGAGCAGTACAATAAAAGTTACACTTTATTTTCAGACAATTTAACTATTTTTAATTTCATGAATGGAAATAGTTTTGCCTGCTCCACATAGTTTTCGTCATACAGATAAATATTTTTAACAATTGTGAATGTAACATTCTATTTATTTTATTGTACATATTAGATAATTTCACTGAGTATGAAAAGTGACTCTCTTACTCTAACGCGATCTCTAAAACTCTACACATACAAATTACCCTCCTGCTTGTCTACCCAAGTGGCTTTATGTGGGTTTGTGGCTCTAGTTCGCAAAAGATACCGCCGTAGCTCTACATACATAATTGAAATGCAGATGGGTATAAAGTCAGCTTCTAACTTGAAGAGTATTTTAATCTTTTAAACCTAAAAAAAAAAAAGTTATGGAACTCAACACTGACTTACTCGCTCCATTGTTTAAAAATGGAAATACTTACTCAAAACTCATAATAAAGGTGAAACGAAATAATATACATTACTAACCTGAGCACAATTTACGCTATAAGTTCGTACGTAAATCTTTTTGGCTCCCAGTTTTAAATATTATGATTTTCTTTTTAAAGAATTAAAGTCATCATCTCTATATTTCGACCAATAAAAAAAAATATTTTGGGTCCACAATTCGTATTAATATTTCAACCTCCAGTTAAGACTTTCGATATTTTATTAGGGGTTGCACATCATAGGGTTATCGAATTGTTATTAAACTCCTCATTTTTAAATGTTGAACAATAAATAGATACGTATTGACTAATGAATATTAAATAATAGAGATAGATCATTGCTCTACAAACATTTCCCCTAATAGGTTAAAGGAAAAAGAACATAAACTTTTCGAGAGACTTACTTATTTAGTTATTCTATGGCATTAGATAATTATTACGTTAAAATTTAGGTATTTTCTCTATACGATTAAAGCTCACAAAATTGTATCAATATATTTGCCAATATCTAAGAAACTATTGGTTTATTTAAAAATATATTTTAAATTAATTTTTTTTATTTTTAATATTACTAAAGTTTTGCAATGATAAGTTATCTATTATTTCAAATAGTTGCGGAGATATGGAAATTCCCCCTTCTGTAAAGTATCCTAAACTCGTTTTTATGGGAGAATGAAAATAGTCAATTTTTTAAAATATTAATCAACGCATAGATACTAATTTTAATCAAAATTGATAAAGCCAATTTTGAGAAAATTGATTTTTTCTTTTTATCCTTTAGCAAACTACCTAATATTAATTTTATGATAAGACAGACACAGAGACAGACAGACGAACGGCTTTGCAAATCAACTTTTTAGCGTTTGGGGGGTAATGAAACGTTGCCATTCACCAACATCTCGGGTAAGATTTTTTTGAAGGTCATAATACCTTAAGTGTTGGAAAAGTTAAAAGATGTTCATTTTTATTTAACATTATTGGTTTTATAAGAGTATATTTCAAGTAAAAGATGTTTTATTATAATTAGACCTACATAGGCTATTCTCCTTGATAAGTAACTTCATGTCTGAAAGACTTACGGAGATATAATTAAATAATAGATTACAGGGAGTAATATATATATTTTTTTAATTTTCATAATTTGATAACATTTGTTTCATTCTGCCTCATGATTTTTAACGAACAAATGAATACAGAAAGTAGCAAAAAACATTTTAAAAATTAGAAACTTTTAACAATGCTCACATACTAGGACTACTTCGTCATTTTCACTGTCAATACCACTACAATAATTGTGGACCCATTTTAGACAACTCTGGCACTACACCCAGCCTTCATTTGACTTTGAATAAAATCTCCACGATAAACACATGCAACATCTTCATTTTCATCAGTATCAGTCTCCTCTGCAATGTCATTTTGCCCTTTCTAATTTTTTTCGAAGTCTGCTTGACCATTTTGTTTGATTCCATTCCATTTTTGTTATTTTTGGTGACAAATAATTTTTTCCTAATTGTTTGTTCTTTAGCATTTTCCTTTATTTTTTTGCCATGATCTTTTTTCTTTTTCCCTCTGTTATTTATTTTCAAGGACCAAAAATAGTTCATTTTTATAGGGTAATCCTGTCAAAATAGCAGTTTTTCTCTTTTTTCTATTAGTCCTCTTCACATTTTGATTAATCAGTAGAATTTGTATTAAAATCTCAGGTAATGCAGTTTGAAATGCTGAGTGCTTAGGCATAGGAGAAGGTCCATTTGACACCCAGGAGTAGCATCCGTGTTGCGATTCTTTATTCAAATCTTCTTTTGTCTTGGTTTTCTTGTTAGAAGGATCAGTTACAGTTGATGGGCAGTCACCAGGGGCAGATGTAGGGTTTGTTGTAGGGCATTCAATATCATCCAACTGTATGTCAGTGGTAGCTGCAGGTAGATATTCTGCATTCGAAAACACATTAGGATCAGGAGGGCGAATTCCTATTTTCTTAAAACAGTTTATTGCATTTGTCATTGTAGCAGCGTGTATAAATGCTGCCCCAAAGATCGAAGACACCGGGAATAAGGTAACAACATTTGCTGGATTGCACCTGAGTCATTTTCTCATTTCTTCCACATAGTAAAGTCTTAGAGGTTTAGAAAATGTTACGTCCAGGGTCTGGATCTTAGGAGAGGTGTGGGGCGGCAAAAATAGCAACACCACTCAATGCTCCCTGGCCATGTCGATTAGTTAGAGTTTTTTTTATGGGTTGAATGACCTTCTAGAATGAGGAGAACAGGAGACTCATTCGTTGCTTTAGAAAAGTCTATACATTTTTCAAACCACACAATAAACAACTCTGTGGTCATTCAGCCTGATGAGTGAGTCTCAGACCAACCTAGTTGAGGTAAACTAAGATCATATTCTTGTTTCTTTTTCTGCCTTAGAAAGATAAGCATAGGAGGCATAAATGACCCTGCTGCAGGCATGCACACATCTGGAGTGACCGTTTCACCCCGTTCTGCAGAAGTCAGTGCCACTACGTGTCACTTTCCATTAAGGGCTATGTAATTGGATTGGATTTTAGGATTTACTGAGATTCCACTTTCATCGCAGTTAAATATTTTTTCACCTGTCAATTTGTACTTCAATATTTTGAGTAAGCAGAGAAAATAACTGCGAAACAATTACAATGTTAAATTCCATGGCTTTTGCACCCGATGTATTTTCTGGGGCTCGAATACTCAATGTAGGATGATTGCAGGAAATCCCTTAACCCAATCCTAACCTGCCATAGCAGTGTTGTTACATATGTGGCTTAGGCCGTTTCGCTTGGCTAATTGGTAGCCTAATAATCTCAAATCTTTCATCGTAAGGCCAAAATGTCTAGTCTCCATAAATTTTAAGTACGCTACCAATTCATACTCCTGTTCATGAGTAAAAACCTTAGTAAATTCCCCTTCCGTCTTAACTATTTTTTAACCAGCATCCTTCTTTTTCTTTTTTACGTATCTTTCCAAAGAAGATTTCAGTACTGTATCCTACTGAGACGCCTTTAAAAATTCCATTTCTTGTGAAATAACTGCCTCCATTGCTAATTCCATCGAATATACATTCCATTGCTGTCTATTAGTTTATTTTACTTAAATTCTCTCCATTTGAAATCATAAAAATATATTGTTTAGAGCCTTATAGTAACAAAAAATATGATGGCCCGGATTGGGATACCATCCCGTTCTGACCCACGGCCATCTATTAAATTAGCAATTTTTACCGGATTATAAACATGACCAGCTTAGCGAAACAATGTCATCAAACTATAGATAATTGTACGTTATTTAGCGTACATAGCATTTATGGTACTATACGTAACAGTAATTGGCCATCAAGTTGTTACCACACATAAAATGTTGTCTCTATTTATTTTACCATCAAGTTATTACCACAAATACAATGTTATCTGTATTTACATTACAATCAAGTTGTTACTACACATAAAATTATGTCTGTATTTACGTTACCATCAAGTTGTTACTATACATACAAGGCTGTCTGTATTCAAGTTACCTTCAAGTTGTTACTACACATTCAATGTTATCTGTATTCAAGTTACCATCAAGTTGTTACTACACATACAAGGTTGTCTGTATTCAAGTTACCATCAAGTTGTTACTACACATACAATAATATCTGTATTTACAATACCATTGAATTGTTATACACAATACTATGTTTTCTGTAATTTGTGTAACATCAAGTGTAGGCCGAAAATAAATTTTCTGTATTGAAAATACTGTATAATTTTTGGAAAGGCATATTTCAATAATTATAACAATTAATGAGATTTTAATAATAATGGATCTTTTTACCATTTCTCCAAAAAACCATGAATTTCAGCACTAATATTTTATATTGTCGTGGCTGGGCATTTCACTACATAATAGGCCAAATACTCGTGTTTATATCCAGGGCTACACTATCACAAGCTTCATCTGTAAGAGATGGTCATTGCTAGGCCTATTATTACATAATTTTAACTTTCCTTTGGAAACAAATAAAAAACCGTGTGCATATCGGTGGTATGATTAGAACAAGGGGAGAAGTATTTACATAAAATTCACCAGTTAACAATCCAACAAGTGTTTGAATTAATGGAAGTACATCCCTAAGGAGCCCAGCTTTTTCCGATACAATTATTTATATAAATATTATCCATTAAAGTTATAATAACGATATTGTACAATTATTTGAATATACATAATTGGTTTTGAGTTCACAGGAAGGATTATATTAGTGTTACGGAAATCGACTGATCTGCTCAGCTCACACAAGAAGGATTTGCTCAGTGTTAGGAAAATCGACTGATCTGCTCAGCTCTCACAGCAAGGATTGGCTCAGTGCTAGGGAAATCATTTGACACGTTCAACTCTCAGGTGTTGTTTGATAACGTGCTAGGTTCGTGTTGAACTAGACCACCGAGGACGAAGGGATTGAGGTTCGAATCATTTCCATTCTCCCTGCATATAAATATGGATTTTCAAGGAGAGACTGTTTAATTTTTTTTAAATGTATTCAAACCAAAACAAAATCAATGAAGAAAAATTGGAAACATGCTATGTCTCATGGTGCATATAAAAAAGGACCACCATCTTGTTTTCAATATTATGAATAAAGATAAAAATATATACAAATATATGAGCATGTGAGGTGTCATCACATATGTTATTGAATAAGCTGAATCCATTTGAAAGTTCAGAGATTATATTAAATCCAAAATGCAATATTTTAGATTAAAACGAATAATAACTCTCAATTTCATACAGTAATAATATTTTTGAAAAGGTCAGAAGTTATAAGTTATATGATCAAATAATTAAGTTTTAGATTAGTTAAATGCTATACAAATATATTTTTGAATTTTGTGGAAAAATAAATGCACGGGGCCTCGGACAGACATTCTCGGTCTCTTTCCTAAAAATGGTAGCATTTACTAAAATCTCGTAAGATCATTGATATGAAATAATATAAATTGTTGCAGAAACATGATAGTTACACATTCTAAGACATAAATAATCTCTTCATTTCTCAGACCTATGTTTAAAACTATATATTTACCTATCCCACTGGATATTATTGGTTTATAAAATTTATTTCCTTTAAAATTGTTTTATTTTAATAGTTTTATAATTATTTAATTATAAATAATATCGTATTTCAAATATATGCATGGATATTATCACCATTGTTAAATCCGCCTATGTAAACAACCCTTCAACTCATTTTAATAGGGAAAATTAGTTGCGTCATTATGTTTGTAATATTAAAATGAGTCTGGATACATATTTTTATCAAAATCTTTATAGCTGAATTCGAAAAAATCTCTTGTAAACTACCTTTAACTTTAGGGTTGAATAGATAGTTCCAAACACTCCCATGGATAACCTCTCAATTACCCTAGATATGAGGTTTCAACCCTCAGAAAAATGGTTTCGGCTCTAGGCTAAGAGACAGACAAAACAGAAAGAATCGAAAAATCAACTTTTTTATTTCGAAAACATATAAAACTAAAAGATTCATCGTAATCTCGAGGTTAAAGAGTAACTTACCATTACAATATTTTACTTTGTATATATGAGAATAATTTAAAAAACTTTACAGATCTCGCATTTTCTGAAATATTCTTGACAACGAAGAAAGAAAATAATCACCGCAATCCTCCCCCCCNCCCCCCCTCTGTGACCTAGTGGTGAAACGTGCTAAACTCCAATTAATAAAACTGGGTCAAATCTTGTTGCAAATACAAATACTATATTTACGTTAGTTAGATCTTTAGTTATTCTATATCACTGCATAGTTTTTGTTCCCCAATAATAAATTTTGTTCTAAATGACTTATATCAACCAATACATAAAAATAAATCTTGAAGGAACTTGATGGACCCTTCCTCCAGTCTATGTCATATCGTATTCTTTCTGGATTTAAATAGTCCAGAGCTTTAAAAAAAAGTTCGATTCAGTAAAAAGAACTATTCATTTGATTTTGTGTTAAAAGGACTAGTTAGATATTTACAATTTTTTTATTTTTAAAAAGAAGAATGGTGATAGTATTATAGAAGTTGTGGAGACTGTTCTATTGGCTGGTGAAGGAACAAACAGCCTGAAGATTTTAATAGCAATGTATTTTACATTAAAATATTCTGGTACTCACAAAATATTTTCATTTAAATTATTGACCATACGCATGAAAAATAAATATTTTAACAAGATAAAAATAATACACAGCAATAATGTGTATCTAGGAAACCACTATTATAATATATTGAAATCTATCATGTTTCCTGGTAAAAAATACAAAAAATTGCTTGATTGTAAAAAACGAAAGAGTTTTATTAATGAAGCTAAGATTTAAAAGAAATATGAACGACAATATTACACGCGATACTGTAATATAATATTATTCAGGACATTACAGGAGCTTAACATACGAGGATAAAAGGATAAAAAGATACTAAAGGATATCATCACCCAAGATACTCTGCTATCTAATCAAGGTATTCTATGATAAAAACATATTTTCTATAGGTATCTCACACATGGGTGTATATTTATTATATTGATACTTTATAGTGAAATTGAGTAAGCTTAGCTGAAAAAGTACTTTCCTGGAAGTCACAATTGCAAATACTTGGTCATCATTACAATTACAAGGATTACAACTGTTAGGGTTTGTTTCATATGAATAATGATAAATTTATGTCTGTTATACCGGCCATTATTAATCCTAACTTAATCATATTTTTTTAATTCGAAGACAATTCATGGAAAAACACACCAACAATATACAGAAAATATTTTAACCGGTTTACAATGAATTCACTAATTTATTTGAAAAGCGCGAAATAGACAGTGGCTCAAAACTATCAATTACGGCTAACTTTAACCAAATAATTGATACCACACTATTTTAAGTTAACTGGTTGAGCTTTATCTTGCCAAATCCAAGTACTGGAGTTTTTATCCCTGTCAGTTTATGTGGTATTTATTAAAACTAGATGGATTCTAAGATAAGTTATGATGTTTTATAATGCAGGGTAGAAAATGGCCGCAAAAGATAATACCCTGAAAGAGTTGGCAGTTCAGTCTGTTCAAATCAAGAAAAAATCAAATCATAGGAATTTACAAGATGATCCAGATAATAATACGAAGCTCGAAGACTTTTTGGAATACGGTCTCAATATAAATTTTAAGTTAGTGAACCCTCAAATTTTTTAAAAGACCACAATTCTATATTACAAACATTCTACCAAACAATCAAATAAGATAAAGAACAAAAAGACCGCCTCCAAAATTCCCAGTAGAAATAATTCAATTTCCAAAAACAAATATATAATGTGATGGCTTAACGGGTTGAGCGATTGACCCTCCTACAAAAAAAATTACAATTCAAGCAAAAATTATAAATTCAAAATTATCTCCTTGTACGAAAATATAAAAATTACAGTTTAGTATCCAGATGATGTAGAAATTTCTATAACTATTGATCAATTTTCTGAAACCAGCCATAAATTAATCACAAGGCTTATTATACCTTACTATTTTAGCAGGGATAGTAAATTTATGGCGATGTTTCAGAGTTTTCCAAAATTCCCAATTAGGAGAAATTAGTAACGAAAAAAAATATTTAGAATGGTGGCTGGAAAAATGGATGATTTCCCCT
This sequence comes from Timema genevievae, assembly GCA_902155825.1. Classification (NCBI taxonomy): domain Eukaryota; kingdom Metazoa; phylum Arthropoda; class Insecta; order Phasmatodea; family Timematidae; genus Timema; species Timema genevievae. Next base: position 14,379 of record CABFWO010006057.1, read on the forward strand.
GTACAGAATATTTTTACGAGAAAGAAACAATACCTTGTACAGGAAGACTATTCAGCAGAATTAGGGGATGGTTTCAGAAATTAAATATTTTCTTATAAATTTACAAGTGGAGAATCTTATTCAAAGTTTTAGTTTTTTTTAATAAATACTCTTCAAAATTCAAAAATTAAAATTTTCAAAATATCTAATTGAAAATATTGTCCCTAAACTGTGTCAGTGTTTGATTAAATTTCAGAGAAAATCCTTACAATTTTTTTATCAGCAATTTCTTGGAAAAAAAACTACAAAGAATTGTTGAAATAATGCTATTTCTATTTTTTTTAATCAATCACTGTAACCTAATTAACTTTGGGTTTATACACCAATATCTCTATTAATTTGTTTGTGTATATGTTAAAACCCTTGTTTAAATATCATAGTATGAGTCTAGGATGTATACAAAGCGTCTGACTCATGCAAAATAAGAGACATGTAGCCGCAATGACGACAGCTGTGAGAGGAGCTACAATATCAATCATTGCAGCGATGAGTGCCAGTGAATATTTCGTTCCTCCAATGGCTATCTTCCCCAGAACCAACACGTCTGATCAACTGATGAGATGTTGTCCTCAAAGTTCGACTAGATGGGTATAAAGCCCATTTTTCACTAAATGATTAGCTCATTTTGTTGAACACGGCAAACCAACTCAGGAATCACCTGTTTTATGAATATTGGATGTACACTCCGTCGAGATTTTAAGGTAGCAATTTTTTGTATCAGCCCACGTGGTATGCTATACCTCCACACATGACTGCAGAATAGTTTGCCTAGCTACGCCCAAGGCCGAATTTAGAGAAAGCCTTAAGTCCTTAAATTATTTCTTGTCTGTTTGGAAGGCGTGATGGGGGAGGTAGTATGTATTTTTGCGATGTCCAAATGGTTTGATCTAATAAATTAATTTTATTTTTTCGTTCCCTTCATAATAAAATCAATTATTCGTTACATACTTAGTTCATTAATTATGTTTTGTCTCATAAATATATGGGCTGGCTTTTTTTAACTGTTAAAGATTTAACAGCGCCACACTTTATTTTGGCAGCAGTGCTATCCACATTTATTGGTTTTATATGGAACCTTAAAGCAGGTCTTCCTTCCTCTTTTCAGAATATTTATTACTGTGAATAGCTAATTGTGAATTTAATAATGATTAATTATTATATTCTACACATGTAGTGCAAATAACAAATTAAATCTAAAATATTTTTTCTTTATTTTTAAGACGCTGAGTTAAAAACATCTTATATAATTTAAGGGTCCCAAAACTAATTTAAGTTATTTTATATTATTTCCGGGTAGACAAAAAAAAAGGAATTTTGATAAAATCTTATCCATTGGACACATATATTAGTTATAAAAGTGAGTTTATTTGTTTCTTCAAAGTTATTATGACTGTGTATAACTTTGTGGGACCATAGTTCGATTCTATTATTTATTTAATGTTACCATAGAGGCTACAATATAACTATAAGTAAAAGTCTTTAGTAATTAATTATATTACTACTTTATAATGAAGTTGAGTAAGACTAAACAGGTATTGGTTTTGTAAATATTAACGATGTTTTATTTAACTCTTCTCATATATTCCATACGAATTCCGAGAAGTCTGAACAGCTACCAATTAAGCTAAGGATCAAACCGCAAGGACGAATCCACCCCGTCGGAATTAGTTTATTCCCGGTCAAAGATACCACACGTAAAAAAACTTATCTCATTCGTTTGAGTATCTGTTTATTGAGCTAGGGATTTAGGGTTCGTGTCCTGGCATGGCTGAAAAGATTTATCATTGTTGAAATGTAGATTTCCTCTTTCACAGTGATGAATTAACGGCAGGGGGCCTGGATGTTGTGTTTCTTTTAGATTTAAGTTTGTTAATAGGTCGTGTGCGTACACACTCGGTTCAGAAAGTGAACGTTAATCAACTCAATTAAATAGAAAAAAATTACAAATAAAATGGCAGTGCTAATCATCCCATGGAAATGTCTTTGAGTGGACTTTTTAAGACAGATATTTTCAAATTTGAATGATATCTTTGCAACTATGTGAGATATGAAATAATTTATCGTTGTAAAATTGTTGTACATTTAAAAACTATAAAAATCTTTTACTTGAAATAGGCCTATATTTTTTAAACAAATGTTTCTGAGCTATAAGCAAATTTATTGTAATGATATTATTTTGGACCCCCCTAAAATATTCAAAACTTCATGGATGAAATGTTTTTTTTCTTTAAAGTACTATAAGTAAATAATCCTTTTAGTACTTCATTCATGGAAAATCACGCTCTTTTAGAAGTAATGTCAATGTAACCTTTTTTTCTCTAAAAGATCAACTCCGTAGTATTGAAAAGATCTTATGACGATGGCTCCCTATACCCAATAGGAAGCCAGCCTTCACAACATAGTATCACGAGGAGTCTTTCTATTAGTCAGTTATGAGTTATGACATTGTTGACAAGGGGTTTAATTGGCAAGGGTAGGTAATATATAAGCAGCTTGTGCGTATGAATCCATCAGTATGGGAGTGCAAGGTCTCGTCCTGCCTCCCTCACGCGTTCCAGGTGGTAGCCCAGCACTACCGAGCAAATTGTCAGACGGCCGTCTCTCACCCTCCGGGGAACTCACACAAACCAGAACTAAACTCGGGACGGACGTTTCGGTGGTTTGCTGTAGTTGATCCTAATGCTGCCAACGAAGCTACAGCGTGCCGTAAAGCGTGACCGGCTGCGAAGCGATACCTCGCAGTCGGAGTCCATCCTCCGGGACACCACACAACACTACTTACCCTCCCACACTGCACAGAAGGGGGCACCAAAGCCTCTCCACACTGGCCATTAGCTTGCCCTTGTCAGGATCGTGCGAAATGGCCGTAGCCACCAAAAACATCAAAACTAAAATGACAATTGCACACTCAGACCTATCAACAAGCGACGAATCAGAAATGGAATCTGACACTGACAGACAAGGAACCTTCAAACTGGCTACCAAACTCAACAGAAAACGAAAATGTAAGGCTGAACAAAAACAAAACACAAAAAAGACAATCACAACATCAAACCAGTTTGACGCCCTGAAAAGGGCCGAAAACGAAGTCACCTTGACAGACGACACGCAATCCATCACTAACGACGCAACAGAGGACACACCAAAACAGCGACTACCACCAATAGTGACAAGGGGAACACAACACTACATGAGAATCACCAGGTACGCCAAGGAACTAGGGAATAATACCAACGTGTACTTCCTAAAAGACTGCTTGAAAATCCACACCACTACCAAACAAAACTTCGACCTCATGCAACACTTGTTAAAAGACTTGAAACAAGAATATCACATCTACTCACTCACGAAAGATAAGCCAATACACGTGATAGTTAAGGGGCTACCCCCAAACATGCTCACAGAGGACCTCCAACAAGAATTGATGGGGAAAGGCTACCCCGTCACTCACGTCAGGAAGTTCATCACAAAAACACCGGCGACCAACAACACACAGACATTCACACTACTACCGACATTCCAGGTAACACTAACCAAGGACAACCAAAACTATGACATCTACAAAATCAAATTCATTAACAACACAAGAGTTCGAGTTGAGCCCTACATCCCTTCCCTCAATAAAATAGTTCAGTGTCACAAATGCCAGAGATTCGGCCATACACGTAACAACTGAGAGAACAATCCCAGGTCGCATCCACAAGCTGGGTAGACGCACCAACCCTCCACCGGCAATACAGCCAGGCCCTGCGTCAGACAAGTAGGCCCCCACAGCAAGCCAACCAAGAACCAACTTCCACAGCCTCCGACATCAAGGAGTTATTTAACTTTTTCAAAGAATTAAACATAATAAAGCTAATCAACCACTTCAAACCATACCTTAAGCAATAAAGGCAGGCAAAAGACACTTCAGAAAAATTAATGATAGTTATTGAAGGTCTGACCGAATACTTTACCGCAGAATGATGGACAGAAGGACGATAGTGACGAAAGACATACTGCGCGTTTTTGTGTGAATCGCGAATGAAATACTTTAGCAATCAAAAGAATTAGAAGATTTATTCAACACTTATGCAATAGACATAGCTCTAATTAATAAAACTCATTTAAAATCAACAAAAAATGTATACTTTTACGGCTACAAAACTTACAGGTCAGATAAAACAAATAGACCCGGAGGGGGGACAGCTGTATTCATTAAAAGAAACCTCCCACACTACCAAAACCATTTGAATGAATTAATGTCACTAGAGGCTACAGCAGTTAAGGTCAACACCAGGAGGGGGAATATTCTATTCGCGGCCATATACAGGCCGCCGCAGGTGACGTTACAGACATAAGACCTGGACGAACTTACGCATACAGGAAAGATAGTACTTGCAGGAGACATGAACTCGAAACACACGAACTGGAACAGTAGAACGACGACTGCAAACGGACGCACACTAAACGAACACGCCGATAAAAACGGCTATCTAGTGATCGCACCAAACGAACCGACATTCTACCCTACAAGTTACCTACAGCAACCAGACATTATAGATGTAGTTCTAACAGATATAGGAATCACACCAGAAGACCTCACGGTATTACACGAATTAGATTCGGACCACACCCAATATTTTCTAGATAAGAACTGCCACAGATATTGAGATAAAAGGGCTAACAAACACTCAAATAAAATGTGATTGGGGCACTTTCAAAACAACACTGGTGTACACACTTCCGGAGGTACACCACATTCAAGACAAGGAAGAAGCTGAAGCAACGCTTTACTTGTTCACGTCGTCAGTACAAAAAGCCTACAGACAGAGCACAGTAATGGAACCAATCCCACACGACCTCCGGAAAAATAACCCACAACTAGATCTTCTCATAGCGCAAAAAAGGGAAGCCAGGCGGGACTGGCAGACATTCAGAACCCCCCAACACAGGGCTGCCTACAATAGATTAAAAGCACAGTTTAGAAGAAAAGTCAAAAGCATCAGTTTAGACAGATGGAACAATTATGACACAGAGGCAGCCACCGACACTACCAAAACATGGAAAATCACTAAACATCTAAGGCGTGACAAAAAGATCAGAACAGTACCAGCCATCCACGGGGAAAACGGCGTGGGATCGGAGAAAGCGGAGGCCATAGCCACGACACTAGAAAAATAATTAAAACCAAACCAAAAACCTCAGAAAACAAGCTTCACCAGGGAAGCCACCACATCAGTAAGGGAATACTTGTTCAAACTAAACGACACGCAGGCAGACGACATCACACTCGAAGAACTTACAACTACTATACAGGCACTTCACAGGAAAAGAGCTCCAGGACACGACAACATTACAAACGAAATAGTACAACACTTACCACCTAGAGCAGTTAGGTTACAATTGAAAATATTAAACATATTACTGTACCTCTGTCACTTCCCGGACGACTGGAAGCTGGCGAAAGTAATAACAATACCCTAACCCGTTAAAGACCCGATGTTTTCTCAAAAAAGATGGCCTATCAGTCTCCTTCCCACGATTAGCAAATTATTTGAAAAAATTATCCTTAGAAGATTAAAACAAATTACCTATAGTTTAAGAATCATCCAGAACTCCAATTCGGCTTCACTAACAAACACTCCACCTCCCACCCGTTAGTTAATCTAATAGAAGACGCCACTCTGGGTTTTGAGGAGAAATAATATCTGATCGCTATATTTCTAGATATGGATAAGGCTTTCGACAAAGTATGGCACATCGCCCTACTTCACAAATTAATCCAACTTGTTTTCCCCTCCTGGTTCATACACACGATCGCCAGCTTCCTAAGTCTCAGAATATTCAAGGTAACAATGGAGGGTAAAATGTATACAACACATCCAATAAAGGCGGGAGTCCCCCAATGTTCCACGCTAGCACCACACCTTTACAACATTTACGTATCAGACATACCGATAGACCCGAGAGTTAAAGACAGGCAGTTTGCAGATGACACCATGATATACGCACAAAAGAGAAACATAAATTTTTCGAGTTTAGGAATACAAATATACCTAGTCACTCTACAGGAATGGTTCACTAAATGGAGAATAAAAGTAAATCCAGACAAATCAGCAGCACTAGTAACATCTAAAAGGCTACAAAATCTACCAGCTCCTTTCACCTTTCTTAACATAGAAAAAACCATACAGACATACGTTAAGTATTTAGGCATAAAAATGGATAAGAGGTTAACATGGAGAAAGCACATCAAACAAACAAAAAAGCGCTAGGCCGATTCGTGCAACTCTATCCACTATTAAAAAGTAACCAGCTAACAGAGCACACAAAATTAATTATCTACAGAACAGTCATACAACCGATCATACTATAAAACTGCGTAGCCTGGAGCTACGCATCAGCGTACTTACTCAATAAATTGCAGACGACACAAAATAAAATCCTTAGAACCATCACCGGAACAAACTGTTACACCGGAACAGCCGACCTACACATAATGACAAAGAGCAGGCAACTATAAGAAATATACAAAGATAGAAACGACAGGTTCTACGAACAAACATATTCGCACAAAAACACAATAATAAGATAACTAGGACGCTACGACCCAGACGACCAGAGGAAGTACAAAGGCCCAGACTGGCATAGTGACAACAACAAAATAAAAAATAATTAAAAATTAAATAAAAAACATTAAAAAACAAAAAATTTATTAAAAATATATAAAACAAAAAAACCCTAAAAAGGAATTCCTTTCTAAAGAAAAAAACAACTTAATAACACCAATAACTTATATTAAAAAAAAGTCACTATATCGAGAAGCATGGTGGACCACGAAAGCCTTCAAAATCCCAACCTTTTAATATCCTAAATTCTACCAAACCCGAACACTTATCACCTGACGCACACGCAATCGCACATCTAATGCCATTACTACCTTAGTCACGGCCGGACGCCACTGGGACAACAGACGAGGTTTTCTACTAGTCAGAGGATAATACTAGTGCCGGGGTCGGCCCCAGATGGTGAATGGAAATGTAACCACCACTGCCGAACCAACTCCCAACAAGTCAATCCTACCAATCCAACTCCTGGACTCACGTTACGCCATCACCCACAATCGATCATTCCTACTATACCCACCCACCTTATCCCAAGAAAATAAAATCCTTCCAAACACCAAGTCACAGCGACATCATCCACAATCACCATTATTCCACTTACAGGGTATTAACTTATATTATTGTATTTTATTACAGCATTATTCAAAGGTTTCACCCATTCTTGCTTCACCCTCATACCATGAGGATAAGGGCTAGCGACTGCTGCCTGTAACTCACATAACAAAATCAGCCCTTTCTAGGATGACCTAGATTGACGATTCTGTCAATTTGGATATTCTTAGTCGGGCAACAGCCGTACGGCGAATCCATCAGTCTTTGAATACACACAGTGCCGGTAAATAAAATCTACAGAGTGATATTAAAATGACAGTTCTACTAACTTAAATCCGTAGAGTATAAAGAAAATGTTACCGAGTAATATTACAGAAAAATAATCTGTAGTTTAACTAAAACTATATCATTAAATATTAATCTTCAGTGCTGAAGATTAAATCATCTTAATAAATCGTGTGCAACATCAAAAGTCTTGTTTACTTAATATAGTTTTAGATAATGTTCAATCACAGCGAATTATCACGACTACAATCCGTACCGCTTTAATTAGTCCTAGATCACGGGGCAAATACAGCCTAATTAAACGGTAAAAATTTTAATTGGCGCTCAATCACGGGACTATAAATACCAATATTAAACCGTATCATGTTAATTGGTGCTAATCGTGGGATAAACAATCCGTAGCACAATAAATTGTCTCCCAATCGCGGGGCATTAATCTCCAATCAAACCGTATTAATCGCGATATTGCTATAATATATTGCACAGAAACTGTTGGTTTTTATAAAAATAAAAATTTAGTTCCAAACTTTGAAATAGGATATATATTGTTAACTCTCGTTGGTGGAGAGAGTTATTCCTCTTTCTCAATGTTTTAATAATTTTTGGCATCATGTCTTACTAACCGTTTGGGTTATATGCTTGAGTACTAATTATGCTAATGGACTAGGAGTAGGTAAGGTTGAATATCGAGAAAGTGAATGCGCATTTGCGTGGAGGAAGAGTGGAAACCATTTAAGAAAACCACCCCCAGTTCACCCATTTGAGATTCAAATCTCAATCTCCCAGTCCTAGGCAGTTTAGCTCAACAGGAAACTAGTGCGTTAGCTAACTACACCACCGAGGTGGGTCTCAATATTTATAGTAAAAGTGTATGAATTATTAATTAATTCTCTTTGATGGAGTATTCCTTCAACAATGTAATTATAGTATATCTAGATATTTACTTAGTATATATATTTTTTCTTAATATATGTATATATACATATAAGGTATGAAACACCTTTGGTCAAGTGGAAAAAGGTGTCGGTTCCATATGGTTTGATTTCTCGTCAACGAGAATAATCATTGACTCACTCATCACCGTATTTCCCCAACCCCTCGGCCTTTGAACTTGAAAGTTTGCGAGAAGTATCCTCTTAGGACTTAGGCAAGAGAAAAGAAAGGGCTTTACGAAACTCAATCTCTAAATGGGTTAAAAGGGGGTTTGTAAAATTTTCAAATTCACTATTGTATCTTTAGAACCAATAGACATAAACCTCAAAATTCTATATGAGGGCTACTTTATAAAATTGTCTATTTCTTTTTTTAAGAGTTCTTTTTTATCTTTCGACACAATGGGTCCCGTGGTGCAGGCACAGATGGTGGTGGTGCTCAAAATTAATAGAAACAACTAGCCTATTTTTCAGTGGGGTAGAAAACTGGAATTTATAAAGTAGGTAAAAGGACCACTTCAGATTGAACCCTCCTTAACACTAAATAAACAAAAATTTATGAGGTCCAAAATCCAACAAATAAGACAGGGCAAAAATAAGGGGGCAATAGGAGAGAGTGATAGGAGTTCTAACCTTTGGTTATGTATCAGTAACATTCAAAGTCCAGGATCCGCTGTTCTCACCTAGTTGCGGATATGCATACTGGAGCAGTCTATCTCTTGATATGTAATTAAATGAGATTCATAATTATTGATGATACTTCACAAATCAAAACAAATAACGAATAACATATATATATTTGATAACATTACCTAGGGCATGGTTGCTTATAATTACGAATAATATGTTGACTGTTTTCAATAGGTATTTATTTATCTATGATATAATAATATGACAAATATAAATATATGAAAATATTGAAGAAGCCAAGAATTAGAGACATTTAATAGAATATATAAACAAAAAATGAGAGGAACCCTTGCATATTTAAAATATTACCTAAATGGCTCAAGAATCGCCGTTACCCTATAAAAATGACAAGTAAATAGGCGTTGACACGCACCAAAAGGTTCTTAAAAAAAATAAGTTATACAATACTCAAAGGAGATTAAAAATTTAATAATAATTTCCTAAGTTAATCTGAACTGTAAGTTTCCTTAATAATCGAGATATTTACCAAACCCGCAATGTATTAAAAGAAATCTCAAGATTAAGTAATATAAACAATACCCATAATAGATTATCAATATAAAGTTCTGACATGTTTAAAGAAAAACAACTTAAGTCCCCAAGTACATATTACATTTAATGCCCACAAGGCTGAATATCACAATGTTTAACAGATTTAGTTCCCTTATAACGATACTATCATGATAATCGATCTAACTCGTTTACATCACGAACTAACCAAAAGATCGATCTTTAACGAAGACAATATCGATCATGCAAAAGAAAAATATTCTTAAAGTGAAAAAGAAACAAAGTTTTTATTTTGTTATCTTGAAATTTTATAAATAATATTGCCGAAAAAGGAATTTAGAATAATAAAGTTTACATGATTGAAAATCAAGAAATAATAAATTAAGCCGAAACGTGAATTTTGATCTTACATTATGAATGAAGCTAGAGCTCCTCCCGTTCTTAATTTGTCCAAGCCCAATAGTGATCATACATAGGGCACACACCACTATATATACGATACGACCCAGAAGACGGAGCGACGGAAGAAAAGGGTAGGGGTGGACATCTGGGATATTCGGGAAAGATCATGCGCATGAAAGTACTGTTCTGGAACCATCGGAACTGTTCCATAGTGTTCCGTAATGAAGGGGCGAGCAGCACATCTTCAGCACCGAAGTTTTTTTTGTATCTATGCTCTTTGGCCTGTCAGTATCAACAATCGAGGCTCAGTATTGAGTTTCACATGTGTCCGGGTGGTTGTGGTCAGCCGCGCAGTTTATTAGTGTTCCCATTTGATGCGGCCGGCAGTACGGTGGGGTAAGTTTCATCACTTTTATGTTGACTCTTTTAGCTAAATGCTACAAGATAACCAAATACATCTTAAAATTTGACATTTTTTAGTATGAGCTGAAGAAATTGGGAGCGAGTTGGGGCAGGTTTAACATTTACAAAACTGATAAAAGCAACTACACCATGTGGTGGAAAACAAAAATTGAGCAGGCAATAATCATAAAAGTTAGAAATTAAAATCAGTGTTAAAATGGAGGAGTGGGTGTAGGGGGGTTGAAATTAGTGGGTAAAACACTATTAGATGAGGTAGAAAATATATATTTTCCAGGATTGCAGCGAGATCATTATTTTAAAATAGCCAATAAAGTTTTATTTATTTAACATTTCTTAACCGATTTATTAACCGATAAAATTTTAATTGCTAATCCAAAAAAATATACTTTTAAACTAAGATAATCTTAGGAAAATATATAACATTAATAAATAGTGAGATACAGCTGAAGACGGCTGCCTCAGTCAGTGAGAAATTATTATTAGCTCTCAGGTCACACGGCTTAAAATACAATGACCTGTGTGGTGGTATAGATCTCCTTATCTATTCAGTATAAACTTTTTATCGGTTTCAGCCTTCAACTAAAATCACCTTTAGTCATTTCAGTAAGAAACTGGGAAAATAAAACTAGGAATCTTGTTATCTCAAAGTAAAGAGAAAAGCTCGCTGCTAGTTCTCAAATATATTAAACTTTTCTTTTGTGAGCTCATTAAGAAATTATTATATTTGTTAGAGAAAGAATACATTTAGAGTTCTTTTTCATTAAGCCTAGACCTATTACTCAGTAAATATATTTTATAAGTAGTTAAAATTAAATGTCATATTTTAACACATTTTTTCTATAAATAAAAATTAAACTATAGGTTTGTTAGAGAAAAAGAACCCTTTTGGAATATTACGATTAATTTTTTCGTGAATTATTTTTTTAAAATAATGCATCGTTGAATTAAATATTGTGTTAAAGCAGGGCGTCTGCACGGCAATTTCTCGCTTACCGAGTCAAATTTACTTATTCACTTAAGAATGAGGTTTACTTACAAATAGCTTTGAAAGGACCTTCAAATTTAAAGTGAATTCTAATGTGATGACTAGTGAATATAAGTAGGTGTCAAAAAATAGAAACAATTTTGGGGTGGTTGTGGAACTATTAAAGCATTAATAATTAAATTATTGAATCTAATATAATAAATATGACATTTTTTTCCATGAATTTTGCTATATATTTAATTGCTTAGCCATAATTAACCACAAATACTCATGTACAAATAAAAGAACAAATAATTATAAACACACTATTAACGTAGCTTATTATTTATAATTAATTATAAATATTGCTATTTGTTTGATAATTCAAGTTCATGTTCACTTTGACATGTTTACAGTCTAGTTTGATACTTTACCAAAAGTAAAATCTTGCTAGAATTGAATGACACCCGTATTTTATGTGTTTTCTTCCAAATTTGTACTCATGATTTTAACCTTTTTAAAATCAAATTGACCATAAAATCTAACGGCTATATTTTAATATTCATTGTACACAATTTTTTAAACAAATAGTTTGGGCCTATAAACTAATAAGATTTTTCTATGAACTCCTAAACTTACCAAAAATATCCGTTAACACTCTAAATGTAACTACTATTGATTAACCAAAATTAGTTTAGAAGAGATATATATTTTATTTAATCAAAATAATTAGTCATATTGAACTAAAAAAAAGACCGATTGGTCGAGTTGCTTTAAATGTACCTTATGTATATAATGTATATTTCAATCAAGAGGCATGTGAACTAAACATTGGGTTCTGGTTTTATTGTTACAGTGAAGTCAAGGTTTTAATTCCAGATAAGTGCGATGAGAGTGTGATTTATAAATTGTTTCACACTTATCTTCCACGCAAACATGGGTACATTTAATTTAAATTTCATCTTTATCTCCATATACTCAATAAGCATTATTAAATACGGATAACTCAAGTGGGTAATAAGACTTGGTTGGAAAAATTCTATAAGGAACCTATTATGTAGGCCTATATTGATGCGCAAAGAAAAAAGTTTATGAAACAAAGTTTTGGGTCAGTCACATTAAATATGTAAGAAAATGTTAAAGTTTTTGAGATAATCTATTCAGTTAGTAAAAGCCACAAATAAAAATCAATCATTTTATGACTATAACTTATAAGGCTAACTATGAGTTTTTCGTACTTGGTATTTTGTGGCCTGGTTTCACAGAAATTATGGCTAAAATATACCGAAAGAATTTGATTCAAACAATTACCTTTTTTTTTGTTTGTTAGAACATATGATTCGTAGATCTTGCTGGCCTAAACACATTCGTATATTTAATTTATATGATGAACAATGCTGAGACCAAGTAATAGAATTAAAATATAATGTTAGTTTTAATATTACAACTGTACTATATCCATACAAATTTTGGTCTACTGAAAATTTTTATATTTCTTTCATTTAGAGTTACGTACTTTCTGGACAATTGCTATAAAATCTTACTATAAAAACATTATATGTCTATTATTTAGAGATAAATAAACCTAACATTTTACTTACGAAACGCAAACAATACAATTATTCTTACAATCTACTCAATAATGCACGTTCGTTTCCCCGGAAACGACTGAAATAAACCATTACTTCATTGGTGTAGTTCGTTGAATAACTTGTACTACGATTTTTCTGATTACAAACGTAATATTGTCAATATGAGCAATATTTAACTTTTAATTTTCTTTCTCCTGGAATTGATAAGTTCCAGGTTATTCAAGGAACTATTTAGAGCTGCTGGGAACTACATGATCAGGCACAAACATGTCGAGGTTGGGAACCTACAAGGTGAGACAATTGCTTATTATTTTGTAGTTGTAGAAGATATGGTTCAATAAATTTGAGAAAACCTGAATATTAATATCAACACATAAGCTGAAAATCATTGTAATTACGTCACTGTCCGTATTGAAGGGATCACAGTTCAATTAATTTAAATTAGAATTCTGAGTTTGTGATGTGCGTGGATATTCATTAGAATTTCACGCTAAAATTAATTTTTTTTATTGAATACTTAGCAACATGACAGTCCTCCCAAGTGTCAGATGACTCAAGTATGATCGCTCAGATGGTATTGGTCGCTCATATGTGGCTGACGATTCCACACGTTCATTATAGACTCAGCCATAAAATATGAGTTAAGAATGAGCCGAAACATATGATGAATCCTAAATAGCTCAGTAGTAGAACATTGATGCCCAGAGACAAAGGTCTCGGGCTCAATTCCCGTGTTCAGGTGTCTTTTTCAAATAATTTAAATTATATATAATGTCATAACTTGATTGGTATAGCGCATTGACAATCATTTTGCTAAGATTTAGAAACTTACACTGAATATTTTCATTTTTATTTGCGGCTCTTATTAACTGAATAAATCATCTCAAAATTCTTTAAAATTCTCTTACTGACTGACACTAAACTTTGTTTCATAAACTCTCAATTTTACCAACCAAGTTTTATCACCCACTTGAGTTATCCACATTTAATAACACTTATTGAGTATATGGAGATAAAGATAGAATTTAAATTAAATGTACCCACGTTTGCGTGGAGGATAAGTGGGAAACAATTTGGAAATCACACTCTCATCGCACCTATCTGGAATTATAACCTTGACCTCACTCTAGCCATAAAACCAGAACCCGATATTTAGTTCACATGCCTATTGATCCGAGTATACATTATATACATATGGTACATTTAAAATTAACTCGACCAATCGATGTTTTTTTAGTTCAATATGACTAATTATTTTGAATAAATAAAAGATTTATCTCTTCTAAACTATATTTGGTTCATTAATAGTAGTTACATTTAGAGTGTTAACGGATATTTTTGGTAAGTTTAGGAGTTCATAGAAAAATCTTATTAGTTTATAGGCCCAAACTATTTGTTTAAAAAATTGTGTACAATGAATATTAAAATATAGCCGTTAGATTTTATGGTCAATTTGATTTTAAAAAGGTTAAAATCATGAGTACAAATTTGGAAGAAAACACATAAAATACGGGTGTCATTCAATTCTAGCAAGATTTTACTTTTGGTAAAGTATCAAACTAGACTGTAAACATGTCAAAGTGAACATGAACTTGAATTATTAAACAAATAGCAATATTTAAAATTAATTATAAATAATAAGCTACGTTAATAGTGAGCTTATAATTATTTGTACTTGTATTTGTACATGAGTATTTGTGGTTAATTATGGCTAAGCAATTAAATATAAAGCAAAATTTATGGAATACAAATGTATAGTTTTGTTTGTTACATAAGATTCAATACTTTAATGAATAATCCTTTAATAGTTCCGTAACCACCCCAAAATTGTTTCTAATTTTTTGACACCTACCTATTGTCATTAGTCATCACATTATTTTCAGTAATGGATTACATTTGGAAAAATTGATACGAATGAATATCAGAAATAAATATTACTCTTTTCTTTTACGGGAAGTTAACAAGTAGGTAGAATTACTATCCTTCTGAAAAAGGAAAAAATTTCAGTTATTTCCGAGAAACTAATAAGGTGTAGCCATTGATCTATATAATATAACTGGATGGACATCTGTGGCTGAAATTTTTGAGCTGTCGTCTGCATACCGTTGTGTAAGAGAAAAGGAAACATTCGGGTATCTCTTTCTCTCTTACACCCATACAAGGAAATGATGCAATTTGACATCGTTCATTAATTTGATTGAATATATGAGATACATCAATGTGTGAATGGTTAAATTAAATAAATATGTTAGTTAAAAGCTTTGAAGAGGATATAAATGTTCAAAACTGGTTCTGTTTTCTTTAAATAAGTTGATGTAGCCTAATATATACGATGATTTTTGAAGGAAGCTCGCTTGTAAGGCTTTATACCAAACGAGAATCCTACCCTTTGTTGTATTTAGTTAGCAATAAAGACCTTCCAGAAGGAAATTTCTACTTCCGTTTTAAATTGCCGTCCAGCCTACCAAAATATTATATATATAATAGAATTCTGGTACGAAATAAGGCCTTACAGATTGGGATTATTACTAAAATCAGGGTTTAGTAGATACTGTACTTCCTACAAGCCAATAAACCTAAGTTATCATTTGAACGTAAGATTCATACACAAAGTGTGCCATTCAAACAAATGTAATACAGTTTTTAGCTAACTGGTTTCATCATAGTTATCGAAAGTTCAACATGATATGGTTTTTGAAAGTAATGAGCCAACTTATAAAGACAGCTATTATAATAATACTTTCCACAAGCCTATAACCTAAGTGATAGTTTGAATACATGGCAACTATACAAAGTTTGTCATTAAAACAAATGTAAATATTTTTTAAGATAAATACCTGGTTCGTTATATTTATCGAACTTTCAATATAATATTGTTTATGAAACCAATATACAAGATAATAACCAACTTTAAATATAAGTGGTCGTGGCAGACTGTAAACAGCATTGATGACAACTACATAAAAATTGAAATATCTAAGGTTTTATTCGTACTTGTACAGTATTACCTGTAAAACTGGATTCTATATCCTTTAATATAAAAGTTTCTTCAGGAAACTCTTTTATACATCAAAGACATGTTTTTGCTTAAGAACATTCAAGGAAACCGTTAAATATGTCCCCCCCTCAGTGTAGCAGACGATACACTTGAACGTCATGCCTTTGTCCTTGGAATGTACATGTGTATGTCCATCCAGTTATATTATAGAGATCAATGGGTGTAGCTCATTTCCAAAGTTGCACATCCCCACCCAACTCATTCTCTCTCTCTCTCTTCTCAGTTGTTCACAACCCTAGGGGGAGGGGAGGCTAAGACCTTTCAAGGTGGAAACTACCTAACCACCAATTATGAATTGACTTTAAATTTGAAGGTCATTTCAAAGTTCGCAAGTAAACCTCATTCTTAAATGCCCATATCAGAGGTATGGATTTGCTGGTTTGCATGACCAACTTACGTAACTTATACAGCCTCGTGAATACATCGCATTCAGATTTGACCAGTTTTGGAGGTCATCAAGTTGACCCCTATATCACAAAGCGGAGGCTCGATTATTATTTTTTCTCCTCAGAGTCACGAATATATCAGAAAGTGTGAGATCTGTATGATCTTAGATTATTCTTATATAACTGAAACGATAACATTGTAATGGTACTTTTTTGACCTCAAGATTACGATCAATCTTTTAGTTTTATATGCTTTAGATACAAAAAAAGGGTAGTTTTCAATTCTGTCTGTCTTGTGATATAATTATTAATTTGTTTTACTAATTATTAAAATTATAATTTTATTATTATTATTATTACTATATATTATGATTATTTATTAATTTTATTTATAATCATTTATTTTTTATTATTAATTGTTATTATCTATAATTTACTATATATTGTTATTAATATTATAAATATTTATTATTAATATTATTATTATTTTACTTATTATTATTTTAATTTTATTTATTATTACATTTCTTCCTATTATTTTATTATTATTAAATTATATATATTAATTTTCTTTATAATTTAATTTATTATTATTTATTGTTATTAATTATTATAATTATTAATATTATTTAATTTTTATTTAATAAGTTTTATTATTTTAAATAATTATTATTTATTATTAGATATTTTTATTTATTATTTATTATTATATATTATAAGTATACCTTATATACTAATGATTATTGTAAGAATTTTAATTCTGTCGAGGTATACTTTTATTTAGCTTTAATTTATTCTTAATCGATTATTTATTTAAAAAATTATTATTTTCAATGGACATAGCGTTGTGTCAAAGGAAACACCTAATAATAATGCCAATACAGTTATCTGATCAAGACTTTTTTTTACTGGAGTGTTGTCCAAATTATTCCGTCCCCGCTTTAAAAAAACCCACCCTGATTGGGTGTAAAATATTTTGTTGTCTCTTCTAAGAGACTCGTAATGGCCGCACTATACAAGAAGGAAAGAAATTGACTCCACCATTGGGGAAGGGTAGAGAGGAAGGAAGAAGCGATGCTGGGCATTGTTGAAGAGAAAAATAACAAAAAAAGAAGAGACGTGGAGTGAAAGAGAAAAAAGTTGTTTTTTGAAGAGTTATTTTGAAGAAAGTATTTTGATAATGGCAGAGCTTTATTAATGCAGATTACCCCACAATCAGGCCAGTACAAGATGGTACAACGTCTTGGGAACACGTTAATTACTACCAGAACAAGATTGTGAATAATAAGTGAAATGGCCTGATTCACGATCATCTAACATCTTCACCGCCGAAGACTACATACCATACGCCGTTAACCTGAGGTGATATGAACACGAACATTAATGGTGATACATCCTTTGTTTATACTACCTTTTCGACCAGATCTCATTAAACGTTAAACTTTTCTTGCTCCAAGTTCAAAGGGTTAAAATTAATTTTAGTTTAATTCACTGGCATTAGAATTTTTTCTCGTAGACGTAGGCTAATTTTACTGTTTCATCATTGGCTCTAGAAAGAAACTAAATTTTTATTGGCCAAAGTAACGACTTCGACGAATGCAATGACCTTATCTAGTGTTAATTTTTTTTGTGTCCTACGACCAATCTCATTGAGGAATTGACTATAAATGTATACAGTATATATATTTAAGGAATTCAAATTGTTTATTAAATAGTAAGGGTATATTTTTTCCAACATGACCCAGATGTCCTGATATGGTCCCGTGCTCAATTTTTTTGTAGTGTTATGGTTATTTTTTTATTTTATTTTCCCCTGAGATAATTGTAGTAAAAATAAATGTAATTTGTGAAATCAAATATTGCAAATACTTTTTTTGTCTGAGCTAGTCCACAAATCATTTATCACCCATCTTATGTATTTTTCGTTAAAGTCAGTGGACTTAAAGTTAACTAATAGATAAATTATTAATTTAGATAAACATATATATATATTTTCTCCACCTTCCTATTAAATATATATATACAATATTATTATAAATATATTAAAATTTAAATTAAATTAAATTATACCACATTATAATTTATTAATTATTATTTATTATAATTTTTTTATAATATATTATTTGATTATATTATAATTTATTATTATTAATATTATTGATTATTTATTTTATTAGTAACTATTAATTATTATTAATTAATTATTTTGATTAATTTATAAATTATTTTTAAATTATAAATATAAATATAAATATTATTTTAATAATTATATTATTACTATTAATTACTATAATTATCATTAAGATTTTTATTACTATTATTTATATCTTATCTCTATTATTATTATCCTCATCATTATATTATATTTTATGATAAAATTTAGTATTATTAATAATTTTTGCTATTATTTAACATTTTTATTGTAATTATTATTATGTATTATAATTTTAATTTTATTTAATTTTTATTTATTGATTTTATTTATTATAATATACATTATTTATTTTATTTTTTATTATTAATTCACAATTTATATATAATTAATTATTATTTATTTTTAATATTATTATTGATTAATATTAATTATAATTCAATATTAATAATTATTATTTTTATCATTCATTACTATTATGTATTTTTATAATTAAGTTTGATTCTTTATATATTAAAATTATTTATTTAATTTTTTCTAATTATATTTTGATTATTATTATATATATTACTAATAATATGATCTAATAATAATTATAAGTAAATTTATAATGAATTATTATATTTATATATTATTATTATTTATAATTATTAATATTTTATTTAAGTTCACTATTAATACTTATTTTTATTACATTTATAATTTTATAATAAATATTTATTATTTTATTTATTATTTAACATTATTATTTATCTATTATAATATTATTATTATATATTATTATTATCATCATTCTAATCACTATTATCATTATCATCAATTTATTAATATCATCATAAACATTTATTTTTATTTATTTTTATTCATTATTTATTATTATTTATTATTTTAATTATAAATTTATATTAACATTTATTATATACTTTAATTTTGTTTTATATATTATTATTTATTATTTATTTATAATAATTTAATACAATTATTTTTTAATATTTATTAATATAGAGTATTATAATTAATTATTATTACTAATAATTTTTATTATTATTTATTTATATCTATTGTATAAATAATTTTTTATAATAATCAATATATATTATTATTAATATTATTATAATTTATTATTATTTATTATACATTTTACTACTAATAGTATCATTATTTTTACTATTATTATTGTTATTATTATTATCAATAATTATTATTATTTGTATTTATCATTAGTTTTATTATTATTGTTTTCATTATTACTATTTGTCATTATATCTTTTTTTAATCATTATTTATTTAATTTGATTATTATTAATTTTAAATACTATAATAATCTATTATTATTATTTATTTTTATTAGTAATTTATAAATATTATTTATTACACAATATTATTTTTAATATTAGTTATATTTAATAAATATAATTTTTTATTATTATAGTTATTTTAATATTTAGTACTATTTTTAATATTTATTATAATAATTATTTATTTTTATCTATATTAATACTAATTATTATTTATTATGTATTATTTACTATTATTAAATATTATAATTTATTTTTATTTTTATTAAAAGTATTTAGTATTAATAATGATTTAAATTTTATTATATGGTTTCTTTTATTATAAATACTATTTACTAATATAATTAATATTATTGGTGACCTGGTGGTCTAGGGATAAGGTGTCAGACTTCTGTGATGCGGGTTCGGGGTTAAAACCTCGGTCCCGCCACAGTTTTATCTGATTGTCAAACCCTTCCTTCACCTCTGACAAGATGTGTATTAATCATAACTTGTGAATGTGAGGAATGCCAGGCCTCCACCGTGGTTCGGATCCCACGTTAAACTGTAGGTCCTCCATTTCATCTCACAATCACCCTACCATTACACATTAGCGTAAGTGCGTATAATCCGAACGGGTAGTAAGACGCGGTGCTAATAATAATAATAATAATAATAATTAATATTTTTATGAATCATTAGTCATGATTTGTTATTTTATATTATTAGTTATTTATACATTATTATTTGTTATTATTGTTATAATATATTTGTAATTATTAACATAATTATTATTTTTATGTTAATTAGTTATATTATATATTATTAATAATTAATATTTATTATAATTTTATAATATTATTATTTTCATTATTTATTATTCTTTGATTAATTATTTATATTATTTTCATTATTATCTATTAATATTAATTAATATAATATGTTTTTATATTATTATAGTTATAATATTTATTATTAAAAATATTTTTTATTATTAATAAATTAATATAAATATTATTTATCATTAACTATTATTTTTATTCTTATTATTCTCTTTATTAATTAATAATAATTTATTATTATTTATTTTATTATTAATCATTATCTATTATTATTTTATCATTTATTATTATATGTTATTTTTATTATTAATAATTATCTTTTGTTATTTAATCACTTATTATTATATGTCATTTTTATTATTTATTGGTATTTATTAATTTTTTATTAATCTCTTTTATTTTATTACTACTATATATTATTTTATTTATAAATATTCATTAATTTTTATGATTCCTTATTAATATTTAATATAATTACTATTATTACTATCATTTTCAATATATAATAATTTTTGTCATAATTTTTAATATTATTATTAATTACTAATATTTTTATTATTATTTATTATTAATAATATATTAACTAATTATTATTAATATCTTCATTATTATAATTATTATTATTTATTTTATTGTTATTTTTATTATTATTTTTATTATTATTTATAATTAATACTATGGATTATTATTTATTATTATGTACAAATAATTATTTATTCTGATTATTTATTATAATTAATTTAAAAATTATATTAATTTATTATTATTTATTATTATAATTATTCTTTATAATTTAATATTATTTTATAATAATTATTTATTATAATTTAGATTATTTTTTAATATATATTTATTCATTTATTGTTTATTTTTAATTAATATTTAACAATTATTATTATTTATCATTATTTATATTAATTTCTTATTAATATTTATTAATTATTTAATACTAGTATTTCTTATTATAATTTATAATTATTATTTTCATTATTATATATTAATAAAATTATTTATTATTATTAATTTATTATTATTTAATTATTATTATTTATTTTTATTATTAATTTTTAACAATGAAATACTAATTACTTATTACTATTTATATTATTATTAATTATCTTATATTATTATTTATCATTATATATTTTATTATTAGAATATTAATACTTTTAGTTTTAATTAATTATAATTATTGATTACAATTTAATATTTTTATCATTTTTGATATTATAATTTTTAATTTTTATTACTTATATATCTTTTATTAATATTATATATTATAATTTTTTAATATCATCATCATAATCGTTATATTAATATATTATTATTTATTAATAATATTTATAATTGTTTATTATTTAGTATTAATTACTATTTTTATTTATTATTATTATTTATTTTTATAATTGTTCTTTATTTTTTGTTATTTTTAATTTTATTATTATTAGTATAATTATTATTTTGTTTCTTATTATTTGTCATTCGTATAATTATTTAATATTATTTTATTAATATTGATTATTATTATTATTGCAATTAATTCAATTTATATGGGATGAAGAGATGGGGTGGTTGTTTCAGTGGTTGGAAACTTCGCATTGCCATTATTAGGAGGTGACGTCGATGTCCACCGTTTTAATCAAAAATTCAAATCTGAATTATCTGAATCTCCCTACTTAATTATCAGGAGGGGATTCAATAGAAAGTATACCAGCATATGTCTGGGAAAAGAATAAAAATTCCCTTCCAGTAAAGTATGTGATTCCAGCTGGGACTCGAACCTAAATATTCGTCACCGCTAAGCCAGATGTTACTAAATACTTAGCGAGTTATCCTTCTCTTCCATCTCCAGCCCCCCGATTAAAGTTTCAGTCTCATTCTGGTTTTACAGTGTGAGCCACCCCTTTGTATATTTGTTTTTGGAAATTGAATTATTTTTACCGTTAATTTCGGAGGCGGTCATTTTACTTTATTGATCTTATTTGATTGGTTGGTAGAAAGTTCATAATTTAGAATAGTGGTGTTTTCAAAAATGTGTGGGTTCATTATCTTAAAATTTTATTCGAGACCGGATTCCAAAAAATCCTCGAACATCATAATAATATCTGTGTCTACTTGGCAATTCTTATTTTTTTATTTTCTCTTGATTTGAACCACCTGAACTTCCAAATCTTCCATAGGAATGTATTTTACGGCTATTTTATACACTGCATCACACATCATCATAGCTTATCTTAAGAATGCATCTCGTTTTAGTAACTACCACTTAAAAACTGACAGTGATAAAAACACGAGTAATTTGATTTGGTAAGATAAAGCTTTACGGGTAAATTAAAATAATGTGGTACCGATTAAAGTTGCCTACAATTGTTGGTTTTGAACCCCTGTCTATGACAAGATTTTCAAATAAATTAAAGAATTCATTGTCTTCTAGTTAAAATATTATCATTGTTTGTATTGTTGGTGTGTTTTTGCATCGATTGTTTTCAACTTAAAAAATATGACTAAGTTAGTACTAATAATGGCCGGTAGAGTACACATAAACTTATCACTATTCATATGAAACAAACACTCTAACAGTTGTAATCCTTGTAATTGTAATTATGACCGGGTATTAGCAATTGGGACTTCCGTGAAAGTATTATTTTAGTTACCCTTACTCAATTTCACTATAAGTTAGCAATATGATAAATAGATATCCATGTATTAGATACCAACAGAAAATAAATGTTTTTATCATGGAATACCTTGATGAGATAGCAGATTATCTTAGGTGATGTGGAATATTTAAGTTAAAATATAAGCTTTAATATATTTTTAAAAATATTGTGGATGTGTATTTCAATAGGAAACTCCAATTATTTCAGGGTAAAATAAAATAAAAAATCAACCATAATACAAAAAAAAATTGATCACGGAACACTCTCAGGAGCTTTTGGTCGTGTTGGAAAAAATATACCTTTGCTTTTTAAGTGGGCTTATTGGACGAGCCACTATTTAATAAACAATTTGAATTCCTTAAATATATATATACTATATACATTTATAGTCAATTCCTCAATGAGATTGGTCGTAGGACACTAAAACAATTAACACTAGATAAGGTCATTGCATTCGTCGAAGTCGTTACGTTGGCCAATAAAAATTTAGTTTCTTTCTAGAGCCAATGATGAAACAGTAAAATTAGCCTACGTCTACGAGAAAAAATTCTAATGCCAGTGAATTAAACTAAAATTAATTTTATCCCTTTGAACTTGGAGCAATAAAAGTTAAACGTTTAATGAGATCTGGTCGAAAAGGTAGTATAAAACAAAGGATGTATCACCATTAATGTTCGTGTTCATATCACCTCAGGTTAACGGCGTATGGTATGTAGTCTTCGGCGTTGAAGATGTTAGATGATAGTGAATCAGGCAATCTCACTTATTATTCACAATCTTGTTCTGGTAGTAATTAATGTGTTCCCAAGACGTTGTACCATCTTGTACTGGCCTGATTGTGAGGTAATCGGCATTAATAAAGCTCTGCGGTTATCTCGATACTTTCTTCAAAAAATTTTTTAAAAAACAACTTTTTTTCTCTTTCAGTCCACGTCTCTTCTTTTTTTGTTATTTTTCTCTTCAACAATGCCCAGCCTGGCTTCTTCATTCCTCTTTCCCCTTCAAAACGACAAAATATTTTCACATAATCAGGGTGGTTTTTTAAAGCAGGGACGCAATAATTTGGACGGGTGCATTACAATTGGGCCACGTAAACAAGTTATGATCTCCGTTTGAAAAGGGAGGCGTTAATCCTACATTACAACTTGGCCACGTCAACATTACTACTGAGCCACGTCTACATGTCAACTTTATTGATTAAGTGCATTCCAATTGGGCCATGTACACCTGTTGACACAAGGTCGTCCCATAGACATATAAACAAACTATAGACAACCCCTTTCGATTTCTGGAGCTCTCGCCAGAACACAACACCGCAAATTTTAATAAGGCTGTTAACGTATCAAATCCAGGAGGGTGTCCGATAAATATCTATTTATTGTTGTTTTTTCCTTCAGTAAACTACCCTTCAATTTTAGGGGT
>CABFWO010006058.1:0-39150 GCA_902155825.1 Timema genevievae
GGCTTTCTTTAAATCCGGCCTTGGGCGTAGCTAGGCAAACTATTCTGCAGTCATGTGTGGAGTTATAGCATACCGCGTGGGCGTGATCCAGTTTGTTGCTACCTTACAATCTCGACGGAGGGTACAACATTATCTTAGCTCTGAAACCATTAATCATTCCTACTGTCAAAGTAAACGCGACGGGGAATTCCCGGATATTGGCCGTTATTTCTGTCCCTTTCTATCTTCTATGCTTCTTCGACCACAGCGAAACAATATGATATTGAACTTCCTGTTTCTTTTCATAGAGCTATTGTTCACAGTGATATAATGTGCCCTTTTCCTATTATGTGAGTTCTGATTGGCATGGAAAAGATTAGGGGATATTTTAGGGGCTGTTCCATTCAAAATAATATATTATTTCATTGCATTCACTTTTGATCAAAACTCGCACAACTTTGTACGAGTATATTGATGCGCCTCTGAACAGATAAAACGCAACACGCGAGGCATTCGTGTATGAAAAGTAGGTGATTTCCAAACTAAAGTGCAGTAGCCTATTGGTTTGCTTTTATTCCTTCAGGGTAAAGATTATCAACTTTTTTTTAGCACCGCGTCTTACTACCCGTTTGGGCTGGCCGCATACTATATTATAATTACTCTATTAGGGTAGGGATGACGAAGGAAGAATTTAGAGGTAGCCTATCCGATTTTGTGTGGAAGGAGAGTGGGAAACCATTTAAGATAAACCACCCAACTAGGATTCGAACCCCGATCTTCCTGTCTTCAGCAGGCCAGTCTAACATATAAGTGACGTCTTAAACCATTCGACCCCTAAAGCAGCTGGTGAAGATCATTAATGTTATTTTTAGCACCGCGTCTTTAACCGTTTGGACTATGAGTCTATGTACTAATTACGTTAATGTGATAGAGATGAGGAAGGTAGAATTTAGAGGAAGTGTATTCGAATTTGCGTAGAGAAAGTAATAGTGTAAAATAATTTAGGAAAATCACCCGCAATACACCCGACCGGTATTCAACCCTGATTTTACCATCATCGGTGGTCTATTGCGAGAATGACACCTTAAACCATTCGACCATTTAAGCGGGTGGTTATTATTGACTGAATCAAACAAGGATGATGAAAGTATATCAGAGTAACTGTGGCCGCATTAGTGTGGAAAGTGTATAGTAGAACTACAAGTATAATCATATGTGTAAGATTATCTTCAGTGTATCTAGACGATACTCAAACAGAATTCGAATGGATTGGAAACACAGACCTCCCAGATCAGAGTCGAGCACTTTAGCATTTTAATTACATTTTATTAATACTAACGCATACTTAACTGTGTCATTTTTTAAAATATTTTTCAAAATTAGTTGTTTTTAACTTAAATATGAGCGCATTTACCATTTTTTTAAAGCACCGCGTCTTACTATCCGTTTGGGTTGTACGCCTATGTACTGATTACAATAATGTGTTAGGGATTATGAAGGATTAATTTAAAGGAAGGGCACCCGCATTTGCATGTAGAAAGAGAGTGGAAAACCATTTAGGAAAAACCTGCCTCAGTGCCGGGATCAAACCCCGATATCCCCGTCTCCATCAGACTAGTCTAACACGAGAGTAGCACGTTAGACCATGCGGTCACCGAAGCGGGTAATTTACAAATTCAGTTCAAGTAGAAATGGGGAAAAAATTCTTTTCTCCATAATATCTTACGTAGCTCGTGGAGCAATGCTAATTTTTTTTCAAAGCGTCTCAATACTCGTTCGAGCTATAAGTTTATATAGTGATTAATGAGTACGTTAATATTGTAGGAAGATAAGACTTCAGAGGAACTGTAGCCAAATTTGGGTTGAGAGAGAGGAAAAACCATTTGGTAAAACCCATCTTCAGTACAACCAGTCGGGATTCAAATTCCGATATTCCTGTCAGTAGTAAACCTGATTAAATGCGATTGACGTTTCAACCACTATGAAATGGTGCGTATATCAATGTTAAAAAATAAATATGACACATTTTCACATTTATTAATAAATTAATAAGATGCTGTTTATTATGAATTAGTAAGGGCCTTTAAGAATTATACAATTGCAAAGTGATTATATAATTATTATAAGATAGTTAATAAACACTTTCATAAAATTGACTATTGAAATGTCAAAAAAAATCTTTTTTTCTCTTTTCGCTTTTTATTAAACTTGATTTTGGGGTTAAAAAGACACACACATACGGTATTGCAAATACCACTTTTAAGGGTTCGGAGGGTCATGAGACATCGAGAACCATCAACGTTTCAGGTTAGATTTTTTTTTACGGTCGCAATACTTTACCATTAGTGTTCGAAAGGTTAAAAAATATATATATTTGCGTATATCTTGAAATTTATTGGTTTGTTTTGTTTTGAAATTAAATTTAATAAAAATCATTTGAGCCGATTTTGAGAAAATCGACTTTTTCTTTTTCTGACCATCACTAAACTACTCTTAATTTTAGGGTTAGATATCCAATTCCAAAAACCCCTCGGGGCAACCCTATGAAAACCCTAGATACCAAGTTTTAGCCCGATCGGTAAAATAGCTTAGGAGTTGGAAGTACAGACAGACGGAAATTCAAAAACCCCTTTTTCGGATTCGGGGTGTCATGAAACGTTGAGATTCATAAAAATTTCGAGTTCAATTTTTTTTGACGATCACCTGTAAGATAGCGATAAAGTAAAAATGAGTTACTAGGTTTGAGAAAGGAATCTTTTGAAAAAAAGAAAATTGAGTTGACAAATTATGATATCAGATGTTTTGGAGTTCCCGATCTCGCACGCGAAAATATATTTCACTACACTCGGTTCATAACAAGTGATTCAATGAGGGCACAAAGTACAGTCCAATTTTCATAAGAATAGCTTTTTTGAAAATACAAACATATTTTTTTCTGCCAGCAATGGTAGCAACTTACTATAGTATTAGTGATATTTTATAGGTAATTATAATATCTATCAAAAGTCACAGCTGCAAATCACATGACTACGGAAGTTTTAATATTGGACTGAAGTTTAGCTTTATTCTACCAATTATTATTTTTAGCGCTCTATCTTACTACCCGATAGGGATGTACGTATATGTACTAATTACACTAATGTGTTGGACATTAGGAAGGTTTAGTTTAGAGGGGATGCACCCTCATTTGTGTGGAGAGAGAGAGAGAGAGCGGAAAACCATTTTAGGAAAAAACCTTCAGTGCACCTAACCGGGAAATAACCCTGTTCTACCTGTCTTCGGCAGTCTAGTCTAACACGAAAGTAGCGCGTTAGACCATGCAGCCACTGAAGCGGGTTCACTTCTAGTTACGAAACTGTTGGTTTTGTGACACATTGAATACATATTTACGTGACCAGCTTGATTCTAGTAAAGCACTACAAGCTGTCTCCAAAACAGTTTATATTATCACTACACGAAAAAAAAATGTTACAGAGGTTATTTGCTTGCTCTTGTTGGAAATCAAACCCGATCCCTTTACATAATTAAACACAAGCTCTACCAAATCAGCTTATTTTAATTTATCATATAGATAAAATATTGCAATTGTGGATATTTCTACCTCGAGATGATGAATATTTACGTTTTTGGTGCCCTCCGAACTAAAAAAAAGTTGGTATTACAATAATTATGTATGTTCCCAACCATGCATTATCTGTCCTTGAGACCAAAGCCGAAACTATTTGATAGTTTCAGTTCAAACTTTGTATTTAGATATTATAGGTTCATTCCAAATTGTAATTTTGATTTTACCCCTAAAATTAAGAGCAGGCCTAATTTACTAAGATAAAATTTTAAAAATTCAATTTTTTTTAATGACTTTGAACAATTTTTTTTTACAAATTGACATTTGTGTAGATTTTTACATTATATTTAAGAATATAGTTTCTTTTCTAAAACAAGCAAAAAAGTTTATAATGCTAGTTTAGTGATTGACTTTCGAAAAAATTATGTTTTATAAAAATGGCATTAAAAATGTTGTTCAAAATTAATATTCGTAGAATATTTCATATGACTATCAAAATATTGTTTATATATTTTTGAAGAAAATATATTTAAGATTAATTTAACGATAACCGTTTCCTAAAAATATTGTTCTTAGTTACAATATAATATGTCAGATAGTAGGCCCATATACGATTGTGTAGAATAATTTTTTTACTTTGTTTTTTGCAGTGCACCTCAATACCCGTTCGGGCTATTCGTTAATTTGGTAGTTATTAAAAAAGTAGAATTTAGTTCAATGATACATGTATTCTCGTGGAGGGAAAGTGGTAGTCCATTTTGTGGAGGGTGGGAATCATTACAACCTGCCTGTATTTGAACCCCAATCTCCCCTTCCTCGGCAGTCAAATCTATTGCGAGAGTGATGCCTTAGACCATTCGACCACCGATGCAGCTCCAACTTGTCTCAAGTGTCTGACAACAGATGTACTGTCGGTTCACGGTAGCATTGGTCTTTTCTGACAATTGAAAAGTTGATTTATTTATCGACTAGGCTAAGGAATCGAACAATGCGTGCACTTTAAATATTCCCACGAAAAAAAAAACTCTCAAGCTTGCGAACCTTCTCACCTTGACCAAACCTTTTACGGTTGTCCTTGCCGCGGGACGCATATAGTACTATTAGATGATAGGCCAAGAGCCCAACTCTGCATGACTGCCATTAGACTCGAGTGCGCCTGATTGGCACGACCTTGTTCCCGCTGCCACTTGCCGGGTAAATAAGACTGCGACCAACAGTTCTCGGCGGACAAAATGTCGGTTCACTTCACTTGTATGAGCGGGGTCAATAGAAAGAGTAGTGGAAACAAAGCTAGGTTGGTGCAACTTATGTTCATCCTACCAGCTTCAGTGGTCGAATAGTCTTAACACGTCACTCTCATATTAGACTATGGGCCAGTTTCATAGTCAGATTTAGTACGCCTCAAGTGCGGCTCTACACTAAATACAGCCCGACACCTACCTAGACCAAAATGGAATGGGCCAGTTTCGCATATGAAACTGGCCCATTCATTCAATTTCAGGTAGGTGACATCTTGTATTTAGTATAGCGCCGCACTTGAGGCGTACTAAATCTGACTATGAAACTGGCCCTATATCAAGAATGTGAACCTGTGTCTAGGGATGTGATAACGGAACAAAAGTATCGATACCGTACTGGTGTTGAAAGAACATTATCGATACCGAACTAGTATCGAAATAAAAGTATCAATACGTTTATAACGGTATTCTTATATTTAGTAAAACATTCGAAAAATTATAATTACTTAACCACATCATAGTATAATTATGTTGGAAAGTATAGTAGTTTTGAACTATGGATATTTTGAAAAATTGGCTATGCCAACTTTTACTAAAAAAATACTTTTCCAGCTATTTGTAGCCTCCTTTAACCCTTAAATTCAAAAATAAAATAAAATAAAATAAAAGGTCTGATAGCTTGGATTTTTTTTTTCTTCGTAAATAGGTTTTTAGTAAACTACCCTTAAGTATGTTTTCCTCATAAAAACAAACACATTATCTTGTTAATAAATAATCACAATAAACACTATTTATATATAAATATTAAACCAAATTATTCAAATATTTTTAGCAAATTTCATATTTACAAAAATTAACCATATGCAAAATGGGTCTAGGTAAATTTTTCGAAAACAAGTTATTCGAAAATCAATTTATCAAAATCAATTCACCGAATACAAAATCATTGAAAGTAATTTTGTCGAGAATCAATTTTTCGAACTATCAATTTTCCGAACAATATGTTTGTCGAAACCCCATTTTTCGAAAATCAATTGCCCGAAAATCAATTTCCTAAAGTGAATTTACCGAAAATCAATTGTTCGACAGTCAAATAATCGAAAATGAATTTTTCGAACAATCAATTTTTTGAAGAATCAATTTTGCGAATTGCAAATTAAATTTATTTTCGGAAAATCAATTTAGTGAACTGCGAGTTTTCCGTAAGCTATTTTATCGAGGACTGGGAATCACCTACCCCTACCCTCACTCCCACCAAAGGGAGGATTACCCCTAACCTAATCTAACCTAACCTAAGCTAGAATTGTATTTTACCTCAAACTTATCGTTCAAAAAATTTATTTTTGAAAACCTCCTTTTTGAAACATTTATTTTGAAAAACAGATTTGAGGTAAATTCATTTTCGAAAAATGAAGTTTTCGAAAAACTTCTCGTTCGAAGAATTTCTAGATCAAAAAATTGGTTCTCGAAAAACTGCATTTTGAAAAATTTATTTACGAAAACAATGATTTCGAAACATTTATTTTCGCCTAATTAATTTTCGAAAAACTATTAGTTCGAAAAATGGCTATGTCGAAAAAATTTGTTTTCAAAAAATTAAACTTCGAAAAACTTATTTTCGAAAAACTTATTTTCGAAAAATTTCTATTCAGTAAACTCGCCGGCTACCCTCAGAAATTGGTCTGATTTGCAATATACACTATAAAGAATTTTGTTTTGGAGCTATCGGGGCTGTTACAATAAGATCTACTCATAGGGGTCACTCCACCCGTTTCCGGGGCCACGTGGATTAGAACCTCGGCTCATCGGGTATTTGTGATAGAGGGAAACCGCCGTGCCTAGGGTACCGGGTTCGAATCTGTAAGGGGTATCAGTTGAGCCAGTAGCTAAGTAGGCCTATTCCTCGCTAAGCCAGTTATCTTATAAGCTCCTTCGTCAAAGTCCTTATATATTTTTGTAAAATTTTTTTAACCTCACATTTTTGTAGTAGCTAGTAGTGCTATTAATAAACCTTAAAAACCAAAGCCTTTTATAATTTCGAACCCACACATCTATTTTTCCATCCTCCCTACCCTTCCCCGAAATCTATCTTGACAGATTAGGCCCACAGGAAGGGGATGATGAATGACATCAGGGTATTTACTGTGCACTTTCTGAACCAATTGATTACCATACACACACCATACACTATTATTTATTATTTATTATTTAGCACCGCGTCTTACTACCCGTTTGGGTTATACGCTTAAGTACTAATTACACTAATGGATGTGGAATTGGGAAGGTTGAATATAGAGGAAGTGAACCCGCATTTGCGTGGAGGGAGAGTGGAAAACCATTTAGGAAAAACCACCCCCAGTTCACCCGACCGAGATTCGAGCCTCGATCTCCCCGTCCTCGGTGGTCTGGCTCAACAACCATACACTAATTAACTCTACTATAAAATACACACAATACGCAGTATCCCAGACATCATTCAGCACTTTCAAAGGAGAAGTTTAATTTAACCCATAATCAACTATGCTGAGAACAGGGACCCTTAACTCAGTTGTTAGATGCGCTACCATCTAAACTATTAAATGAGTGCGTTTACATCAACCACTTATAGTGGTCAAGTGGCGTCCAAAGTATAATGGATTCTACAAATTCAGGTTATTTTTTGTGTAACTTAAGCCCAATCGGTCATTTGGAATTTTGAAAATAGCTTAGTGATAAAATTAAGAAGTGTATATTATTATGCAATTGTATTCTTAAACTTAAAACGGAGCTTACCTAATATTTTATTTTTTTGTTTAACTATCTTCTTTACCTTTTGGCTGATCATTAGTGCTTCTTCATTCCAGTTTCTAAATATTTGAGATATTTCCCGTGTATTATTTTATAACATAAACAATACCCCAATCCGGCAGTTAATTCATCACTGTTAGAGGGGATGCCCCAATTTCACCATTACTACATTTTTAAGCCATGTCGAGGATCGACCTGAGGATTCCTGTCTTGTTGATTCTCGGCAGTGACGATACCGAGTGGTCCAGTCAGCAAATCACGTCCCTCCACCTTCTAGAAAGACCCAATGTTTTCGGATAGGATAATACAGAGCTACCATTTCTTCCCCGAGGCGAATTCCAATCCAGTGTATGTTTCCTTACTTCACCCTTTACTCCCTTAACTAAAACTTATATTACTGGCGGAGCTGGTTTTAAAGTTATTGTAATGGTAGTGGACGCTGACCTCTGACCTCAATGTCAACCAGATGTGTTGCTATTTCATTGTATTGTCATATAAATGCTTATATTAATTTCTTGAAAGATGTATTTTACATATATCAAGATGTTTTATTTTAGTAATTCATGACTTAATTTCCCGTCCACCCTTCGAGGATTGTTAAGATACCCTTTCTCATCCTTTACCCTTAAATAATATACTAAGTCCCTGCTTTCCATTTCTGATATAAGTACCCAACTTAAAAAAAAAGTTCCAAAACTTCACTAAAAAAAGTATTCAAATAATTGTCTTGATAAAATATTCACCCCTGTTCAAAGTAGATTATATTATCTTCGAATATAATATTGTGCAAATAGATATTGTTATCTTTGGCTGGGTTATTAGAATCGTTGACCATAGTTATCGGGACTCTTTTGATTCTGGGTAGTGATGAGGGCGATATTTAATGTGTGTGTTTAATCTTGTTATTAAAAACACGTGTGGTAGGGGCGTGGTTTAGAATGTTGCCAGGGTAAACAGAATTAGTTGAAACTATAGCTGTGAATTGTTCTCACAGTTGTTGTCATCATTTATCTGGTACTAACAGAAATACATTCCCATGTGAAGTATGTATAGAAGGTTAGAAGTGAAGAACGTCGAAATCGTACAAGAGGGAGAAACATCATTTCAAAAGTTCACTAAATGTGTATTATTATTATTATAAGCACCGCGTCTTACTACCCGTTCGGGTTATACGCACTTACGCTAATGTGTGATGGTAGGGTGATTGTGAGATGAAATGGAGGACCATACAGTTTAACGTGGAATCCGAACCACGGTGGAGGCCTGACATTCCTCACATTCACTAAGATGTGGATCAAAAGAACACCTAGACCTTGTATCAAAAGCATTCAGTGAAAAAACAACTGCTTGACGTGGCAGCATGGCAAACTGTATTGTGAGCAACCCCTTACTTTTTGCAATGTTACAATCAAATAGTAAAACTACAGGGAACAACCCCCTCACCCTTAATTATAGGGGCTAGTTTAGGAAAGTTTTAGTTCACGAAACTCACGATATTTGTAAATTGTAATTTCTGAAAAATATACATTTCTTGCCTTTATTGGTCACTGTCACCACGACATGCATAGCTCACAGATGTTGGGGGAGTGAGTTCGAAATAAAAAATAAGCGGTGTTGCCATATGGTGCTGAGAGATTACAAAAATTGTGCGCTTTTGATATACTCCCAAGCATTATTATTATTATTATTATTATTATTATTATTATTATTAGCACCACGTCTTACTACCCGTTCGGGTTATACGAACTTACGCTGATGTGCAATAGTAGGGTGATTGTGAGATGAAATGGAGGACCTACAGTTTAACGTGGAATCCGAACCACGGTGGAGGCCTGGCATTCCTCACATTCACAAGTTGTGATTAATACACGTCTTGTCAGAGGTGAAGGAAGGGTTTGGTAATCAGATAAATCTGTGCCGGGACCGAGGATTGAACCCCGGACCACCAACACAGAAGTCTGACACCTTACCCCTAGACTACCAGGTCACCCTACTCCAAAGCAGATACACAAATTCGGCCTGCGCGCTTTCAATACGTAGCCGTATAGAATATAATATGCATGATTGGTCAAATGAGGACCGATTGAGGGA
Source organism: Timema genevievae (assembly GCA_902155825.1). Taxonomy (NCBI): domain Eukaryota; kingdom Metazoa; phylum Arthropoda; class Insecta; order Phasmatodea; family Timematidae; genus Timema; species Timema genevievae. The sequence continues at coordinate 9,661 of CABFWO010006058.1, forward strand.
GGACATGTCCTAGGTACCTTTATTAGCTAAGGCCACATGGAGCCAGCCCGCACCGAATTTTCTAACAAGTGGCTAAACGACCCAAATGTGACGGAAAATTCGAATGTGTGCGCCAATGTCCTCCTGCCATCGAAAGTCTTATTGTGAAAGCCACTGGCGCAGCCAGGATTCGTTTGTGTTGGGTGGGGGGGTAGTTTCACTGACCAACTAAGCAGGGTCTATTAGTTTTCCCCACGGGAAAATTTGAAAATGTAAGCACTGCAAAATGCGAATGCATCAAAAGGAATACAATAATATCCAAAATAATTTAAAATTTATAAAAATGGTCATAGTACTGTAATTATTATGACTATTAAGTTTTTATAAACATATTTTTATCCATGCGTACTGCTAGAATATACAAACATGCAAGTTTCAATAAATTATATTTTGGATATTTGATTTATAAAATTATTTTACGAGCTAAAATCTGAAAATTCAAATAAGAAACTTGCACTAACTTTTAACTCCCAAAATCACTTTTGAACTAATTCACTTTAGTCTTGTGTTAATTTTCCTTGGCTTCATAGAAAGTTCATTGAGAACTTCATCCTCCCCACGTAGAAAAATCATATCTGGCCAGATCTGGTCCATATCTGGGCCAGATATGCCCAGATCTGGGGATAATCTGGAATTCCCAGATCTGGCCAATTCCAGTTCTGGGCCAGATCTGGCATTTTTCCACATGGGTCCGTAACTGACACCTCTGGATGTACGTACATGAAGACCATTAAGTCTGTCTTCACTTGTAGAGTTCCTTATGTATGATTTCAACAGCTTTAGGGAAGAGAGACAGGTAGGTGGGTAGCAAGGTCTGCGGGAGGTGGGGGGTTCAACTCTGAACCTCCCCCCCTTGGCTGTACCAGTGGTGGAAGCCATGGAAGAACAATGTTCAGAGTGTTCGTGTTCAAGCTTCACTTGAGACCAAATAATTACTCTACTTTATTGAGTGGTTAAATCAGTTAGCACACATATCAAATCAAATTCAACCGAAAAAACCACCAAAAAAAATTCCAATAACAGCCCCACACCCTCCTCTAAAAAACCCAATAAAACCCAATTGGGCTGGGCTTTTCTAAAATAGCCCTGTTTTTTCCCCCCCAACCCATGTACAGTACGTTCCCACGTGCACTGTTTGGTGGTTGGCTCAAAAACAAAGTTCGGAAGCTACCTAACATTTCCGTAGACGCCTGAATTGGCATTCATATTCGAGGGTGGTGGCTACACGGTAGGCACAGAATCTAAGCGTAAAAGTGCGGATGAATGCTCTCTCGACGATTCGTCTGCGGCGGTGAGGTGTGGTAAGGTGAGGTACGGAGAGGATTTGTGTAGCCATTTGCATTTAAAAACATGGATAGCATCCAACCGGAATCTTACGGTGCGGTACAGGTCGGCTGGTCGTGTAGCAAACTCTGTACCCCGACAACATTCCACGACAGCCACTGATAGGTGGTGCTATGGTGTGTTGTATTGTCTTAGGTTAATTAGGTTGTATGTCATGAGCTGATATTATGTGTTTAAGAAGTACGCGCTAAGTACCCAAATTAAAAAAATAAAGCCTGAAATGTTGCCAAAGATTTGCGTGAGAAACAATTTATCGGTCAAAATATTCCTGTAAGAAAGAGAGAAAGAGGAACGAATTACTTTTAACTACATAAATATATTTTTTTATATATACAGCAAGAGTTTGGTCGGTCAAGGTGAACCACAAACAAGAATAGCGGACAAGGTAGCCGAGGTAAACAGACCCGTGACGTCACAGTAATTAGCGTGCACTAATTAGAATATCACTGCGTGGATCGCGGGTGCAAAGTGAACGTACCAGGCTGTGCTGATGTTGGGCCGGCACTAAATTAACTCACCTTTTTCACTAGCCCAGCTCTTCCGCCCATCACTCAGTTGCAAGTTTAAATGGAAATTAACCTACTTCTCGCTAACTTAGATTAAATCCTCGTGACTTCATTATTAGACATTTAACTGTTACTTAGCAGAAAGCCTCATGTATTCTATTCTCTGTGTTTGTACAGGAGTTCGTCTTCTTTAGTACAGTTTTAACTAACTTACAAATTTTGAACAAACTTGAAACAAATAAAATTAACACGAATATATCTTCGATTTGTATTATCAGCTAACTTTGAACCCCCATTTAAGAGCAAACATTTTCCAAAGTATATCAAGTGTATAGGATTTTGATTTTACTTGGTTCCCCTCCACCTTACCCCTTTCCAATCCAAAAATTCGTAGTTTGTTAATGTTTTGTATTTATTCGACATGCTACACACACCAGCTTTAAACTGAGCTAAATAGTTGTAATATGAAGCTATTGTTCAAAGATCATTAAAGGTTTTTGAAAAAAAAAGCAATATTGATACAAGTATAACACACCTTTAGGATATATTTTAATTCGACTAGGATACTTGTCTTTTTATGACCCGTTTAACCAATGCCAGGGATACCATAAATATCGACAAATAAATATACTAATATATTTGACGTCCAAAAATTAACACAGAGTGTTACATTGCATCTATCAAAGTCACCACACTTCTAAAGAAATTCTACACCAGAAGAGCAAAAGACTAAAACTAAAATACAATACTAAAAAATACATATGTAAAGAAAGTGTTTGAAAAAATAAAAATTAATATTCAAACGAATTTCGATAAACTTGGAAAAATTCAGATTTATTTTTAATACATGATCTACGTTTTTTTTTTCTGAATTTAATATTTTCTCAATCATTTTAAAAATCGCAATATATCCTGTTTGACTAGAAATAAATAACATAAAATTAACAAATATGTTTGTATTTTATAAAAAGCTAATCTTACACTGTAGGCTGTGTAAACCAAAGGTTAGATAATTGTTGAACAATCTATTATATTAAAATTGAATCTAAGCAAGTCTTACTGATATATATATACACTCGCTTTGCTCGAACCCCCAGTGAGTTTTCTTTGCAAGTGGATGCAAACTAATATACACATTATTTTAGTTTTTCCATACTTATAGGGCAGCTAGAATCATGAAATTGGGCACGCTATGGCAATTGGTTGTGCCAATACGCCTGCCAAATTTTATGATTCTAGCTGTCCCATAAGTGTGTCACAAAATTTTAAAAATGAGTGGGAAATGTGCCAAAATTTACCTAAAATCAAAAAATCTAGCTATCTCTAAGGTATAACCGATGGAGATACGACAAAAAGTAATAGGACCAAACTTGTTGGTCTCTCCAAATCAGTAGCTGCTGGTGCAATCCGTTTTTTGATAGGTCTTACCGTTTAGCCACAAGAGACCTCCAAAGAAAGGTCCGCACCGACTTTAAAGTTGCTCCGACATTTTGAATTTTTTTAGGGGGTTAAAAATTTTAAAAAATATTACTTTTTTTAATTTTCCCATCGGTTGCAGGCTAGAAGCTATAAGTTTGCCAAATTTCAAGTTTCTAGCTCATCTGGAAGTGGGTAAACATTAATGTCAGTGAGTGGGCGAGTGAGTCATGTGGCTTTATAGTAGTATAATGTGTATATATATATGTATAGTTATAATAATATGTATATGTATAGTATATATTGAATAGTTTTATCAAAATCCGTTAATACGTATATATATATATATATATGTATTAACGGATATATACGTATTAACGGATATATACGTATTAACGGATTTTGATATAACTTTATTTGCCTACACACAAACAAAACCTCACAATTGGCACGTGAGAATCTGAATACAAAACGTTCTAACACTAATTTACAATTTATTAATCAAATTGAGGCGAGGGTCTTTTATTCACTACTATAATGCTAGGCATATTCAACCACCAAATCAATATTTGAAAACTATACCATCTATCAGGTTAGTGAATTTAGCATATATTTTAGTGTTTTTTAACATATAAATCCATATTAAACTAAATCGTCAAAGCTGTTTCCGAAAAAATTCTAAAATTACAAAATCAATAATCAATAAGCTAACCTTAATTTGAGGGGTAGAATCAAAATTAAAAACTTATAGAATGATATGGTACTACAACATCTAAATATGAAGTTTGAAAGAAACTAATTAAAACTTTTCGCTTGTAGTCCCCTGGACAGACAGACAGATTTGGGGACAGGCAGATTTTCAAGACCCACATTTTTTAGTTCGGGCACATAAGACGTAAAGATGAATCATAATCTTGAGGACAAACATGCTCTGATCACAATACTTTCTCAAAATTGTAAAAGTAAAATTATTTCACAAAATCTCTAATAAACTCTCCAAAAATATTGAGAATAGCCTAAAAAATAGAAAATCCTAATTTATTGAGAGCAAGAGCAACAGCCCAAGGTCTTACTATTCGTTCGGGCTGTACGCATATGTACTAATCAAGCTAATGTGTTTGGGACGAGAAAGTTTTAATTTAGGGGAATTTTAACCACATTTGCGTGGAAATAAAAAGAGAGACAGAGTGTATGGAAAACAATTTAGGAAATATCATCCTCACTTCACCCAACCGGGATTCTAATCCCGATATCCACGTCATCGGCAGTCCAATTTATTGCAAGAGTGTCGCCTTAGACCATTATGCAACTGAAACGAGATATTTTAAAATTATTTTACTAAAAGTATAGCCTACTCATATTTTTTATCGCAGAATCATGCTATGCTAGTAAAACTTTTTTATAGATAAGAATAATCATTATAACTATTACCAAATCAAGCTTAAAATAGTGGTTCACCACTCTCCTTCCACACAAATGAGGGTAGAGATTAACTCTAAAATACTTCCTTGCTCATCCCTAACCCATTAAAGTAACTATCATATACGCATATAGCCTGAAGCGATAGTAAGATTTAGTGATAGTAAAAAAACTTTGAATGTTTTATAAAATGCTAGCCAAACTTTATTTTTTCCTGCCATTCACTATCAATAATAAATGTGTGTCAGCAACAGCTTTTAAAGTAAATGTTAGTCATAAAACAGATTAAAAACTCAAGTAAGTTAACAAATGGTTTTCTCCACTTTCCTAAAAATGTTGTATTTTGTAGCGTACATGATTTAGCATTTAATAAGCCACTAATGGAGCGCTGAGATTCATTGCATTTATAAAAAGTTATTTAATATTTTGAAATATGGTACACGCAAAAATATAGGATAAAGATTTTATAATGGGTCTATATCATTAAAAAACTTACATTTTAGTTTAATAACTAAAAACACTAATTAAAAGTTAATACAACTAGCTTTAAACGACGATTCACGCGAATTGTAGAAGTTTTAATATTAAATAGAACTTTGGGAGATAGCCTTTCTAAACATCTAACGTCGTTTATTTACAGTCACAACAATAAAATAATGTTAAGATAACTGAGTATTGTTTTAGTGGTTTTGAAGTTTTAGAACTCTCATTCCCGTAAGAAATACTGCAGTGTCCGGATATTTATATTCAAGTAGGGGGCACCTTTAAATCCATTAGACTAAATCCCTGAAAGAATAGTGTCCACCAAATTTAGTACATCCCCGTCCATGGTATATTTGAATATTTTCGTTGTATAGCTATCTTAAGCTAGCAGATACATTGCTAAAAAAAATCAACCTTAGCTTCAAAATGTATAAAATATAATTTATTTATCAGTTGTTCCCGAGTGGTTAAAGGCGTTACATTCGTTTTAGACTTTTTTTTAAATATTTTTACATTGGTTTTCCTATCCTCTTATCAAGCTAATATATTATTATTATTATTATTATTATTATTAGCACCGCGTCTTACTACCCGTTCGGGCTATACGCACTTACGCTAATGTGTAATGGTAGGGTGATAATGAGATGAAATGGAGGACCAGCAGTTTAACGTGGAATCCGAACCACGGTGGAGGCCTGGCATTCCTCACATTCACAAGTTGTGAAGCTAATATATAAAAAAACATCCTTCTCATCTATACACACTAAACCTGATGTTGAACGACGTACCAGTAATATATGAACTAGAAGTATAATCGACCTCAGGACCCGATGTTCGTGGGTTAACTAACTTTCTTTGGAGAAGTGAAGCCGTCAGTCCCATGTTGATAGTGGCATGTAAAAGAAACTGGAAGATATGTGAAAATACCTTTCTCGGCAAATTGGTTGGTCCTCTCGACCATAGAATTTCTCGTGTGCTCATATAATCAGTCGGTTCAGAAAGGACACATTAAATATCATTAATAAAAAAACATAAACCTATTAGCTATACAGTATAAAGAAATCTATTGAAAGAGATAATAAATATAAGCTATATAGAGAGATATCGAGAGCGAGAGAAAGGGAGAGTACATAAACCGATTACTGTAGAAATAAAAAGAATGAGAAAATTTATTTTTAAGAAATTGCATTAGCATTTGTCTGAAGAAATAATAGGAGACAACAGTTAAGTGTAAAATTATCCCCAGTGCACCCGGATGGATACGAATCTCTTCCCTCTATCTTCTGGGCCAAGTCAAGCCCACTAGTGCTTAGTTAACTCTCCCAGTGTATTAATTACATTACTCTGATAATTTAAGCCGTGTATTACTAACCATCCAGTTCATACAAATATAATTAAACTAATGTGGTGGGACGAGGACGATAAAATTTTGATAAAATGTACAGTACCTGAATTTTTGTGGAAAGGAAGATCAAAGAAATTTAGGAAAAATATAATCAGTACACCCATCTGGCATTCAACCTTTGACCTCCCCAATAACAGAAACACAGACTGTACGAGCCTGATGCCTTAATTCGCTTTACCATCGATGCGGGTTTAATTAAACTAACATTGAGTGAAGTCAAATTAATGAAACAGTTTTACACTCGTTTGAAAAGTTGAAAGAATTGTGTCCAAGAAAGGTTTATTTTTCATTTCAGATTAACGTGTAGTAAAATTTCACTAACGTTTTAAATAGGCTAGTTATTATCATATATATTATTTCTGTTGTCAACATCCCTTTTTCTCAACTAATACAAAGCCTACAGCGATGAATAGGATGGATAGGATTTCTTACCGACTTATGACATAATATACTCAGTTTACGTTAAAACACGTTGTTTGTTTAAAATTTAAGTTAAGGGAAAAATATAACAATATTTTTGTATCAATTACCGAAAATAAACTCTCTTTGCTATTTTGTATATACACTTCGCTGAGTATTTAATTTCAACAACCTAACAAAAGACTAAATCGTTTTTTTTTGGGGGGGGGGGGGTCGGAGGAGAAGGTTGAATGTGCGAAAGTTTTTCAAGGGTTTACTGGTGGTAGCTAATTTGTAGAAAGTGAACTGGACTACATGATAATGACATTAAACCATGTGAAAATCTGGAATGCAGAAAGTGTGGGATAAAACAGTTGGTAGGCAAATTATTGCTTTAAAGAGAATGTGCCATGTGAAATAAATGTATGTACACCTGTTTTTATTATGTCGGTTTCTAGGGCATACGTGAGGTCACGTGAACATATGTGTGAGTATTTCGCGTAATGGTTCGGACTGAAACGCCACTCTAGTCTAGTTTTTGTTTTGGAGATACTATTTTGATTTAGTCGAAGAACTTTTATGAGAGTAACTTTCTAAGTCTAACTACCCCTCCTGACTATTTGCATAAGGATACACTAATAGCATAAGAATAAGAAATGCAGAATTCAGAATTAAAGTACTCACATTTTCGTAAAAAGATAGTGAACAACCATTTAGGGAAAAAAAACCTGAGTAAACCCAGCCCGCATTAGAGCTCCCACCTCCCCATCATCGGCTAACCAGATAATACGAGGTTGACTGACACCTTATCCTACGCCCCCACCAATGCGAGTCTTAACAAAGTTACTACTTAGACCCACTTCTATGTATTTGTACGCCATGGGATTGCACCAGAAAATTCTTGTTTTTGACAGGAATGTCAATTTCCACATCTGTAATTAATTTCAAGGCTCTTAGGTTTTGAAAATTGCTGCTTCAGAGGAGCTTAAGAATATATTTCACGGCTGATTTGTCAGTATATTAGGTACACACTTATGCTCTAAAAAATAAATCCGATTGAAATGGGGGTTTTACTCACTCCTTTTGCTCAAAACAGTGAAATTTCGACGAAAGAAATAGTTTTTTTCATTAAATGTGTTTTTTAAACTTAATTCAACTTATTTGAAATTATATTACTCGCTTCGGTGACAACATGCCCTAACGAGCTACTCTCGTATTAGACTAGCCAGGGGTCCTCAACCCTATGCCGAGCCTTTTGCGTCTGCCCCCCACTTTTTGACTACAGCTGAAAAGTTCTTGACTAATAGTTTTAATCTGTCACTTTTCCGACAAAAATCAAGTGTGTGCTTATCTCCAGGTATGCTCTTCTCAAGAAGTTGGTGATTGATTGAAACCCCCCTCTTTCCAATCCCTCGCTCTCATTCCTCTTTCTTTGCCACCTCATTTACAAAGTGTACTTTTACTCGGAACTACCGTAGTTCAAAGCTGAATGGTTTTGCTTTTCCCTAATCTCAAAGACCTACCCCCTTCCACCATTCTCTTCACATTCACAAATACCATCCTAATCCTCTGGAAATACCTTGTCATGGGTCTATCCAGCTTTGTTGCCTGAATAAACACAGAATAAATTTTAAAAATTTACCCAAGCACCAAAATGGTGGTGAGTAGATAAATATTTCCTTGTGTATTTATTTTAGTCTTGTTAAAACTGTAATTAAATCAGTATTTTTTTGGATTTATTTTTTGTCAACTTGGTGGGGGTTGAACTCCCCTTACCCCCCCATGGCTACGGCCTTGAGTATTACCCACAATCACATGTAACGTCACAATCGCTGTTGGAAACTTAACATGGCAGTTGACCTCTGAGCCTGGCTGGAGTTAGTAAATTTACCTTGAAACAGTAATTGGTGCCCGCCGCACTGTCGTTAGTTTTGAATGTGCTCTTAGGTACAAAAAGGTTGGGGACCTCTGGACTAGACTGCCGAAGACGGGGAAATCGGGGTTCAATCCTGGTCGAGTGTACAGAGGCTAGAAAAGGTGGGTGCACTTAATCTAGCTAAACATTCATAATCACAAACACATTAGTGTAATTAGCACATAGGTGTACAGCCTGAATGGGTAGTAAGATGCGGTGCTAAAAAAATTGTAATTATTAAACTATTGTAAAATAATTTCATTCATCCCGATTTCACTGTGTTCAGATGAAGACTCTAAATTACCACATTGATATTTTATGCGACTACCTATATAAATTACGTTTATCTTACCCCACGGATAACGTCTAACTTAAGTAAGTAATACAGATAGAATCAGATGTGTCATAGTGCCTTTCTTTGTATGAGCTATGAGCTACTCTAGAAATAATAATAATAATAATAATGATAATAATAATAATAATAATAATAATAGCTTGCTTGAGCTACATCAATTTGTAACCCAGTTTGAGGAAAGAGTAGGCGGTTTTAATGTACCGTTGCCCAAAGTAACGCCCGAATGTACTAATCGTACATCCTTTCCATGGAGGCTCTTTCCATGTCCCGATGAGGTACTTCAGAAGAGAGGGACCAGTGAAACCATTTTACTATATTTTTAAAAATACAACCAAATTCAAAAAGGATTTTTTTGTAATTAAAATTATTCATACGATCACAGTTTCACTGTTTTCAAATGAAGAACGTAGAAAACCTCACTGTGGTACGTTTTTTGGTTAGAGCGTAGTATTTTATCCAATATCCAGGTTAGTCACTGTGAGACAGGCTGGAAATTATTTACTTTGTGTTTCTAGTGCTAATAAATTCTTCTGTGTACAAGCGCCATAAAGCCGTAATAATTATTATAGTAGTAATAGGCCTACTGCATGAAATGTTCTTCCTCTTTTGACATTCCTATCCCACGTTTGTAATATTTGTAATATTGACTAGTCCAATGGTTAATTCATTTCAAAGATCTGCTAGCACGATTTTTTAATAATTTTTAACTCTACTGCTATGTGTCTTATAAGCCATCCTGGTTGCAACAATCATATTTACACTGATTGGGTAGGGACGAAGAAGGTTGAATTTAGATGAAGTGTGCCTGGATTTGCAAGGTGGGATGGTGGAAAGCCATTTAGTAAAAACTATATCTCAGCACACCCAGACCTGCTTCTGAACCCAATATTCCCAATTATTGGCAAACCAGGAAAAACGTGACTGACGCCTTTTCCTCCGTTCCTGCCGGTGTGAGCTACTTTTTGAAGGTTCACACATGTTTGATTCCTACAAAAAATACATTAATCTGATAGTAATTTTCATCTGGTTATCTATAGGGGCTGATGTTTGTGGACGTTCCTTTAAACCTTTTAACCTATGGATGCATTTTAAACAAAAATACCTTCTTCGGCGTCATTCTCGTGTTGGACTAGACTGCCGATGACAGAGAGATTGGGGTTCAAATCCCGGTTGGGTGTACTGAGGGGGGGTTTTCACCAAAATGATTTTCCACTATAACTTCACACAAATGCTGTCACACTTCCTTTAAACTCAACCATCCTTATTCCTAACTAATTACTGGGTGACCTGGTGGTCTAGGGGTATGGTGTCAGACTTCTGTGCTGAGGGTCCGGGGTTCAATCCTCGGTCCAGGCACAGATTTATCTGATTGCCAAACCCTTCCTTCACCTCTGACAAGACGTGTATTAATCACAACTTGTGAATGTGAGGAATGCCAGGCTTCTACCGTGGTTCGGATTCCACGTTAAACTGTAGGTCCTCCATTTAATCCCACAATAACCCTACCATTATACATTAGCGTAAGTGCGTATAACCCGAACGGGTAGTAAGACGCGGTGCTAATAATAATTTTATAACATCATTACGTTTTTGCGTCGCCAATGTTTTTAAGAAAAGAATAATAATTATTGTGTGCAAATTATGACAAAAACCTAACTCTGCCATCCTTTAGAGGTAAGTTACTAAGCAACCTCGCCGTATAATGTAAACTTCTCTTCCATATACGGTAAACAAAACCAGCCGGTTGGCCTTCTCGGCTGAGCGTAGAGGTCACCAAAATGTAATTGCTCTAACAAGCAGCCAGGTAAGCAAAATCACGTTGCATGACTTAGAAATGTTGTATAGACCAAGAGGACATGGGACGAAGAGGAAATGAGACAAGATTTGCACGGATGAAACTTCAAACGGATTTAAAATATTGAAAAGTTGAGAAGAAACGATCCAGTGTTTTAATGGTGCAAGCATGTGGTTGGTTCAAGGAGGAAACAGGATGGAGAAGAAAATGTCGGATGGTTGAATGGTGCAAACTTGAATCTAGATCTAATAACAAATAATCTGGCCAAGAGTAATTTCATAATTTGAATGACACAACCTTGAATCAGAAGTTTACAAGAATTTAGAATACTGTGTTTATTTATTAAGGGTATTTAACGTGAATTTTATGAAAAGACTAATTATAAATCATCAGATGAGAATTTCTATGAACGAGAACTAAAGGGCCTACCAATTTTGTCGGGAAAGATGTTCTCACATACCTTCCAGGGCTCTTTTACATGCTACAATCGATATGGGACTGACGTACTTCCCCTCCGAAGGAAGTTGTGCTATGGATTTTTATCGCTCAAAAAAAAATGACATATATAGGAAGGGAATTATCAGACAGTTATATATTTATATATATATATATAAATAAAACTGTCTGATAATGCCCTTCCTATGAAAGTACTGTGCATAATAAAAGATGGTTTGTCCTTGATTAATTTTACCATCTCCATTCTTCCCATTTATCAGACGCGGAAGAGGAACTTACATTACCAATTGTTTTACAAGTGGTTTTCATAATTGAACATTTCCTGTTGCAAAACATTAAGAACCCTTTAAAGAATAGCCACGTTCGTTCCGGGGTTAGGGTCACTTCATTAACTTAACGCATGGTTGATAGAATCATGGCCATAGTACTCAAGTTCTTAATAGTGTGTTGGTGATTTATGAAGGTTTTATTAAGTGTGCAACACTGCTTACACAACCTGGTGGGCACGCGAGACAAAGGCGTCAGTCTCACCCTGTATTGTTTGCGGAAGGGCAAAAAGAGAACAAAAAATCGATATTCTCAAAATCAGTTTTAACAATTTTGATTAAATTTTGTATCTAGACACTCTTTAAGATTACAAACAAATGTTTCTCCAATGTTTGTTAGCAATCTTTTTCTTTTGTTGGCTAACAGTTGGGAAACAGTTGAGAAACCGTTGTGAACAGTTGGGCAACAGTTAGCCAACAATGTTTACAATTGCGTACTAAGATTTAGGCTGGTTTGATATCCATGCATAATGGCATAACTAATGTCGAATAGCGTAAAATGCACATTTAAAAATAAAACCACAACCGTTCATAAGGATACATAATGATTAAAGCCTTATTCAAATCAATTGTTTGCTATTCAAAGAAAATGTAATAATCAATAAGGTCTTTAAAATCTACTTCTTCTTAAGGGCTTACTCTGAAAACAAAGTTCATTAAACTTACGAATTTTACGAGATTTACGGATATGATATCTGATGCTGCTGTATCCGTATCTATCTTCCAAAAGTCGCTAGCCATGTAAAATTAATCGTGCAATCGTATGCTTTTTATATGATCATTATAATTAATTTGTTTCAGTGGCCTATAATAACTTGGTTAAGAATGACAAAAATATTATTTATAACGAGCCGATTTCAGACAGCCTTTGTATACTTAGTAAATATTTGCATACCATAATATAGTATTATTTTATTAATTTCCTACTGTCCATATCAACTTAAATTAGAATGTTCAAAGCGAGAAGAATAAAATTTGTTTGGTTTTATTTAATTAAAGCTCGGTATAACTTATATAGCATACTCCTTCTTTGCTAAGTGTAAATGAACTATTTGTTACTTTGTTAACATAAAAACTGACATAAATTAATAATGTATTCGTACTTTGGATATTCATAGTTCTATCTCAAAAACGACAAAATTTTGGAAAAATTGACATCATCCGACACCATCGAGTGTGATACTATATCCCAAAATGACAACACACTCTTTGATATGTGAGGAAATGAAAGTAAATCTAGTCTAGTATCTATAAACTGTTGCTCTGTGCCTATACAATTGGCAGCTCTGTGTAGAGTGGTAAGAAATGTTAGGCATACTCGAATTCGGTAACCAAACCAGGAGTAGATCTCAATGATGTTTATAGCGTGAAAACCACTAGAATATTTACTAACTTATTCTTAGCATTTCAAGCTAGGGATCTTAATTACTATTTTATATTTTTTATTGAAGTTCACTGTCCTCTCGAGCAGTATATGTTTTGAATCATTGATGAGTTTTACGGACTCTAGGTCATTCAGAAATATCCAGAGCAGCCCTGGAGTTATTTCCTCACGCACGCAGTACATACCGAATAATCGATCTTGGAGGAGGTACCTACGCACCTTGGAGGACATGCACTGGATAGGAAGTGTTGAGAAAAAATATGAACCAGAGAAAGTCATTGTCACTGCGTTAGGGGGTGAGCTGGGGTAGGGAAAAAGGGTTTTATTACAATGCGTGATATTTTTATCTCTAGTTTGCTACTTTCTTTCTGGATCTTATAGCAATTACCACCATTTAAACTAGATTTATGTTTGCAAACAAAAGCCATTTCCTACCTGATCCATCCTGGTACTTACCCAGACGACACTACTTCAAGTTTGTAATCGTAGACGGTTTCCTCGCACAGATATACTTTTCTTGGTTCTGCTTCAAATTTGTAAGTATAGGCCGTTTCCTCTCCCATGTATGTGTACATTAATCTTGGTTTTGCTTTTTAAAAAAAGTACCACAATTCACTTCCTCAACCATCTTTTCCCTCTTAACTATGCTTTAAAATTGTTAGCACGGGCCGTTTTCCCACCTATATACAGAGTATCCCAATAAATGTATACACACTTTGAATGTTAATATCAAACATAAAAAGGGGAGCAAAATAAAACTTATATCGAGAATGTTAGATGCAGTGCCGTTCAGTAATTTAGTAGTAGTAGCCTACATTCTGTCAGATGGTATCACAAAAATGTAAATGAAAATGTCGAAGCCACGTTTATCGTTTGAGAAACGTGTTAGGGGTCCTCAAGTCTTACTGGAAAACGGAGAATGTCATTAAGGTGAAAAGACGTTGGGGAAGTGTATTTGAAACACCACCACCAAAACTAGTAACAATTTCAAGATGGCGTGATAAGTTTGAGGCTAATGGAAGAGTGCAAAATATGAACAAGGGACCGAGAAAATCAACGGGCAATGAAAGTGTTTCGGCAGCATTACAGATACTGACACAATCCCCAAACAGGAGTAAGTACTTAAGACAATGTTCTCGCGAAAGTGATGTTTTTAAATCCAGTGTTAATCGCATTTTGTGGTGTGTGAAGTGGAAGCCGTACATTCCGAGACTACTGCATGCAATGAATGAGGACGACCCAGACAAATGACTTTAATTTTGTGAGTGGTTTTGGACATGTGTGAAGAATGGGAAGATTTTAAAGATTTAATGGTTTGGTCATATGAAGCCACATTTAAACTTAAAGGTACTCTTAATCAACATAACTGTGTGTACTAAGCAATCGAAAATTTACACGTAATGGAACAACAAGCAGTTAACCTACCAGAGATATCAATGTGGAGTGATTTCTCTTCTAGAGGAATAATAGGGCCATTTTTCTTTAAAGCGACCGTCACAGATCCCGCCTATTTAACAATGCTGAAAGACAACATCATACCTCCTCTTAGTGACCTGTTTTGGGATGAAGAGCCTTAAGCAGGATGGTGCACCACCACTTAACTACACCAAAGTGAGAGGTTTTCTGGTGTCACTTTCCTCAGGAGATGGGTAGGATGAAAAGAAAGTGTGGAGTATCCATCTCGATCTCCTGACTTATCAGCACTGGACTTTTAGCTGTGGGGTTCTCTAAAGCAGGAGTAGCCAACTTGATTGGAACTGAGATCTACTCCCCCCCACCCCCATCGACCTCTAGTGATCGACCTTATAATTAAATTTTATTCCTCCAAATTTTTTAAATCATAGCCATATCTTTGTCGTTGATTTCCTGTAGGTAGAACCTGTGGGTTATCTGCATGTGTTTGAGTTATATGATACAATTTGAATAATGCTATGAGTTTTATTGTATGTTAACACTTTAAAACTAATTTGAAAGTTATTAACTAATTGACATAATTAATGTGAAGTATGTGCCTTTATCTCCTCTGCCAAGGTTAAAAAGTCTGGTGTATAAGTGGAAAATGCCAATCTCAGACAACCATCAGTGTGTTGGTCTGTTAAATTCTAGCGATGCTTAGTTTTAGTTTGTTTTGAATACGAAAATGCTGATTTGCATAAACATGTAGATCCAAAACAGGAATGTAAAAGTTCGCTGCATTTTCTCAAATTAGGATAGTTTTCCTTTGAAACAAAGTTTCAAAAGTATTTTTTTGAAGACCTGGTTTTCAGAAATATGTCACATTGCAGTGTAATTTTTCATTTAACATTGTAACTCGTTCCAATTGAAATAGCGCCACAAATTTATTTGCGATTGGTTGTGTGTCTGTGTCATCCTTGAACGGATAAATGGTAAACTGAACCAAATCTTCAATTTTCGTAAAGTCACTGAATCTGGTTTCGAAGTAATCAAGAACGGTTTGGATTTCGGTTGCATATTTTCACGAATTAAAAATATATGACAATGATGTTTTTAAATGGAACAAACTGTTTATTTACGAGATCCTCAATCATAGCCAGTGCTTGACTCTTGAAAGCAGAGACACTAATAAAATCACTGATTGTTTTATTTTCCCCTTGTAGTTCCAAGTTAATTAAACTAAGTTTTCAGGTAAAATCTGCCAACAATTCCAGATCACATAGCCAGTCCAGATCACGCAATTGATGACCCCTCTGTTCAAGAAAACTGATAATATCATCCAACAAGTCACGAAATCTTTGTAAAAAAAACTGCTCTGACTGAGCCACCTGACATCCGTGTGCAAAACCAATCTGGTTCTTTATCGTCCAATTGCATTTTAAAAAGCCACCTTTGAAGAGATTTATCTCTGATGGAATTGAAGATTTTAAAAGCAATATCCATGACACATTTTGTGCTAAGACTCTGCTAGCTAAAACTTGCTAATGAAAGCTGCAATGCTAACTTAAGAAATATGGAAAATCTTCATCTTTTTGACACAAGGTTATGAATCCATTGAAATTGCCCGTCATTGCCACTGCTCCACTAGTAGTCATTGACGCGAGCTCAAATAAAGGCAAATTAATCTTGTCAATCTGCTCCTTAAACACATTGAAAATATTAATACCTCGTGTTCTTCCTTTCAACGAAATCATGCCCAACAATACTTCTTTAGCAAAAAAGTCTTCAAAAACCATTCTGATAAAAACGAGCAGTTGAGCAGTGTCACTGACATCTGTTGACTCTTCTGATTGCAAAGAATATGAAACACATTGGTTAATATCTTTTAACAGTCGCTCATTTATATGTTGGCTCATCTCTTCGATACGTCTCTTGACCGTATTCCGAGATAGTTGCAGATTTTGAAGGGCTTTTTTTTATTTCACCCTTATTCTTGAAATCTTCAAATAGAGAATCTGCTATTTCCACAAAAGTGATTAATTCACCATCAGAAAAAGTGTTTACAGTTTGTTGTTAATTTATCACTCACTTGAAAGTAGGCGATGGTTGCATATTTTAATTGATCGTATGGTTTTGTGAACATGTTTCACCGCACATTCAGTCCAGATTTAAGTTCCGGTAATTTTTTATTTCTTATTTCACTCTTGGGTGGAAAATTGGACTGATATTTACCATGCAGTGCGTTGAGGTGCCGCTCCAAATTACCCTTCTTTGGTATCGCCACTGAAGTATTGCAAATTAAGCAGCAACACTTTTCTTTAACCATAACGAAAAAGTAGTACAGTTCCCATTCTTGATTAAACAGGTCTTTTTTGCGCACTCATTTTCAAAAAACTTCACCAAACGTTACAAAATTAACAAAACAGTTCAAAGAACGAAAACAGCAGATAGCTAATGTTTTGTCTCTCACAGATATTTGAACGGTACTGGTTGGTGGAAGGCGTTCCGCAGTTGCAGGAGATAGTTTGTTAGAGTACTAGTCTCAATCTGACCTCTATCGGGCGAATGGTGAAACCATTCACTCATGAAACGTTAGTGATCTAGCGATCGACCAAAAATGATGCCGCGATCGACGTGTTGGCCGTCCCTGCTCTAAAGAACACTGCAGGACATGAGACACGAAATTGAAAATGTGTTTGCTCCTATTCCACTAGAAACAATACAGAGCGTATGTCTCTCTATCGCACATCGTTTTCAAAGATTCATTGGTGTGTTGATGGCGGTCATTTTGGACATTTATAATTTTAAGGTAATCAACACATCAACAAGGTGACGTCTGTCCTTTTTACTTGTTATAATATTTAGTAATAAAATGTGTATACATTTTATTGGGATACTTTGTATATTATCTATTTTATCCTTGGTTCTGCCTCAAGTTTACAAACATAGGCCATTTACTCTTCCTGGCTATGTTTAAAATTTACAAACCTAGGCCATTTCCTCTTAGAAGCCCTGCTTCAAATTTACAAATTTGGGATATTTTCTCTTAACTCTGCTTCAGATTTGTGAAAGTAGGTCATTTCCTCTACTTGGCTTTGCTTCTAACTTACAAGTGTAGGTAATTTCTTCTCCAGTCTATATCATTCTAGATCCTGCTCCACTTTCGCAAGCTTAGACCTCATCTCCCATATATATCCTCCAAGCCTACGCACGTTACTGTGGCTTCCTGAAAACGCCCACCAGACCTTACGGCGTTCTTCGGTGTGGTCTCCTGCGTGTCCCGAGGGCTTCTATCGATTACATGTCTTTAATCCTCCTAATACACCTAGGGGGGAAAACATGCTTTGAAATATTTCAATCTGAGACTTTGAATTTCAATACTAGGTCGATAAATGCTGTGAGATTTATTTACCAAGGTACACATTAGCCTAATTGGTTCCAAAGTTTTTAATTTTAATACCCATGGTTAGTTTTTAAAGGCCAATTTAGTAATTCGATTAAATATTTTAGAAACTACATGGCACTCAAAATATTATTGATGTATTTTTAACGTGTTTTCTAATATATATAATATATATATATAGCTTATACCTTTTTCGTTACTCATTTTGTATGCACAGTCAGATTTAGATATGAAGAAACATTTTTTGACCGTTTCAAAAGTTAGTGAATCAATTTTTATATATTCATATGCTGTGTCAAGGCCGTAGTCGGGAGAGGAGTTTGGGGGTTCAAACCCCCTCCCCCCGAAATTTTATGAACAAAATATATATGGCTTTATTTATGGTTCAAACCATATAAAAATTAAGGTACAAGAGAAAATGATGGGGCTGTGTTACCATAAAAAGCACTTCAGAGAGCTTCTGGGTGTTTAATATTTAGAATTTTTCCTAGCCTCCGGCAGTTATGATGTTATGTTGCCATAAAAAACACTTTAGATAGCTTCTAGAACTGTTTATCATTTAGAATTTTTTTTTCTAGCTTCTGGCAATTGTGGGATATGCCCACCAAACCCCCCCTAAAATTATTGGCTGGATACGGCCTTGTGTTGCATAATGGGATCTGCAACCATCACATTTAATAATCATTCTCAATAATTATAAAATCATACTATTTATACAGTGAAATGTAATTAATGCTGACAAATGAAAAATGGGTTTGCCTTTTCTACAAGGTTCTTCCTACCAGAATCTAAATGTATATTCTGATCCCACATATGTGTATGTGTGTCAACCCCCAAACTCCTCCTCCTACCCCCTCAGCCCCTCCAAACCTCTCATACTCTCTACCTATAAAGCTATTTATGTTTTATTTAGTATGCATTTGAACCAAGAGTAGTTTACAAATAATGTATTTTTGAATGTTTATTTTACTGTTAAACAGTTTTGTTCAAACATTTTATGCAAACGTTTGTATTTTGATGATAATTGTTTTTCTGAGAGAAACTTATCTAAGACTAGTTTACTGAAAACTTATTTTTTTAAATTTTATTCTGAAAAAGTGTTTATGATTGTGTTGTACAATTTTTTTCTTAAATTAGTTTTCATTTTTTCTCCAAACAAATACGGCAAAATTTCCTTACAAATTTTACCTTCCTCATACGTGCAACCTTAGTAGTAAATTTACGGATAGCGCGGGCGGGTAGTAAGACGCGATGCATAAGGTTTGAATGTGACTGAGTATATTTACTACTAATGATCATTTTATTACAACCCGCTTCAGTGGCCGCATGGTCTAAGGTGTCACTCTCGCAATAGACTAGACTGACGATGACAAGGAGGTTGAATTTCGATCCCGGTCGAATGTACTGAGGTTGTTTTTATCTAAATGGTTTTCCATTCTCACTTCACGCAAATGCGGAAATACTTCCTTCAAATTTAACCTTCCTTCCCAAACACATAAGAGTAATTATATATATATATATCCGACTTGGTGGCGTAGCTAGCTAACGTGCTAAGCTCGTGTTGAGCTAGACTGCTGATGACGGGGAAATCGAGGTTCGAATCTCAGTCGGGTGAACTGGGGGAGGTTTTTCTTAAATGGTTTTCCACTCTCCCTCCACACAAATGCGGGTTCACTTCCTCTAAATTCAACCTTCCCAATTCCTAATCCATTAGCGTAAATTAGTACTTGCGTATAACCCGAACGGGTAGTAAGACGCGGTGCTAAATAATAATAATAATAATAATAATAATAACATCATTATTAAACCCCACATAAAGTAGTGAAGTAAAGGTGTCATTCGTGAAAAACACAAATTATTAATTTAATATTAAATAATGGCCCAATAATTAATCATAGTGAGATCAAAATAATTGTATTATTTTCGCGTTGAATGTTATAAATGTTTCATTGTTATTGTAATCCCTGGCGTCAAGACACGCCACTTGTGTTATTTGCTTTTAAAATTATTGTAAACAAACTATGGGGGACATGGATGTTTTCTTGACCTTCAAACGGTGGATAAATCCCTAAGGTGGTTTTAGTGTGTGGTTGAGCAGTGTACTTGTTGCTATAAACTGAGAACAGTAGAATCTCACTAAGAAGACCGTTTTAATAGGAGTGTATTAGCTTAAGTACAGCCTTTAAATTGGCAAAACTATTCCCGATTTAAAAGTTTTGTTTCCCTTAAATTGAATATTAAATTGTTGTAAAATTCAATCAAAGGAAAAATTGCTATCTGAACACAGTACCTGAACCCAGGATCTTGATTCCAGATCTACAGGATCTAGATCCAAATATAAATCCACAGGATCATTCAAATTCAATAAAGTGAAACATGAGAATAGGGACACGGCAATCAAGGTCATGAGTTCGAGTCCCGTCTCTATTTTCTTATTTTTCACTTGATTGAATTTGAATGATCCCGTGGACGACTATCACATATTATTTAATTTTGGATATATGTGAACAAAATTATTGTGTTTGAAAGAGTACATATTTAAAACTGAAAGAATTTGTTTAAAATTTAAAAAATATTTAGCTCGGGAAATGTCTAAAAACGATATATTCCCGTTAGTTCTAGGGAGAATAATTCTTTGGAAATGTAACTGCCACCAAAATCTGCGGGCAAAGGCGTCAGTCGTCAGTCTTGTCTACACTGATTTGTTGGTAACGGGGAGGTCAGGGTTCAAATCCCCAACCAAATGTACTGAGGTTTTTTTTTCTTAAACGGTTTCCCAATCCCCCACCCCCCACAAGACCACGGGTACATTTTCTAGTGCCTAATAATTCTACCTTCCCCATTTTTACCCATTTATTGCAAATATTCGGTTAGCCCAGATGGGTAGTATGACGTGGAGCATTGGGGGCTGGGGGTGGGGGAAGAAGTTATTGTCAGTGTAGTAAGGGGAAAATGTAACCTATGGAATTGAATGAGTTAGTTAAAATTAAGTGCCATAATGTTACAATAATTAATAGCTTTTTTTTTGCGTGGTAATAAATATTAAACCCGAACCGGTGGTCGCATGGATTAACGCGTCAAGTTTATGGTATACTGGATTGCTAGTGATTGAGAGATCGGGGCTCGAATCCCGGCCGGTTTAACTGAGTGTAGGTTTTACTAAAAAAAAATCCCACTCTCTCTACGAGCGAATATCTAGAACATTTCCTCTAAAATTCTACCTTCCTAATCCCTATTTCATTCGCGTAGTTAATGTATATGTACAATTTGAACGTGTACTAAGAAGCGGTGGAAAAAAAAAACACAATGTAAGATAGTTTCCTGCACAGGGGCACCAACACGTCACTGTGAAAAGAAAATACGTATCCGTTCTAGAAGGGATTAACTTTTAATATATGAAAACAAAAGTCCCGCCTAGTCCACAGTCAAGCAATAAAACTGTTACTTCGTTAAATTCTAACATATCTTACTATACACATAAATTCAAGCAGCTTTTTATGATAAAAAAACGCTTTCTTTAAAATGTTTCAGCATCATATGTCTAGGCCAACCAATGTTTTTGGTTCGATCTGTACCTTTACCGAAGACTACGCCTTTATCGTTTACATGTCCAATTTGAGGAACTTTGCTATAAAAATTGTATAACTTCCGTTTCAACGAATTTAATCTAAATCGAGATAGCTTTCTTTACCAGTCGATAAGATCGGTGCCCAGGCAAACGACAAGAAGTCGCATGATTGAAGAAATTGGAATCTAACTGATATATACATATATAGTGAATTCTTCGACGTTACTACATTCAATTCAAGTGGCGTGCAAAACTCGAATAATCTATAATGAGATCTGTGATCTGTATTAAAATACTGTAAACCAACATTTATTCTGATGCCAAAACTATTAAAGTGTAATTTTGTTAAATTAGTTTAGGCCTATTATATGTTGTTTAGACATAAAAATAAATATAACAAACTAGCTTTGCCTGTAACAATTTATTGTGCGGATAGCCTGAACGGGTTATATGGCACGGTGCTAAAAAATGTATTACTACTATTACTACTATAGTTAGCCTTAATCTGTTTTATTACATTATTTGAAATTATTAGGCCTAAGTCTTATTATGTAAATTATAGTTGGATTGCCTGACATATATAACAATTTCAAAAGTTAATAAATCTACTTTCACATATTAATACGTCACACATTATACATTTTACTGGTTTCACTTTTGACAGAAAGTATTATTGCGTGTAAAATAATAATGTGGTCAATTTTTTTCCATCACGTCTCACAGTCATACGCTAATATATATATATATATATTAAAATAATAACATAGTCAATGTACACGCATTAATAGTTTAACAGTTTCTTCTTTATACATATATATAATTATATATCAAGTTCGGTGGTCTTGGGGTACAGTTCTCGCTTCAGGATCCAATGTTTGTGTGTTCAAACCTAATCGAGGCCAAAGGTTTCTTCTTGAACGATAAAAATCCGTAGCACAACTTCCTTCGGAGGGGAAGTAAGGCCGTCAGTCTCATGTCGATTGTGGCATGTAAACGAAACTTAGAAGATATGTGAAAAATACCTTTTCCGGCAAAATTGATAGGCCCTTACGTTCTCGTCCATAGACATTCTCGTGTACTGATCTAATCTGCGTATAATTGAAAATTATATATTTCAGCTGTTGCAGATGTAGCAGGGACCACCAATAATCTTAGGAGGTAGAATACATAGCTCAGAATAGAGTTTCTTCATTTCAGGGTATATTTATTTGAATTTATTTAAAACATTGTTTGGAGTTTGAATTAATTGTTCTATAAATTTCTTTTCTCTTTTAATATTTGCCTCACTCATTCCAAATTCAGATATAGTATTTGAGATGTGTTCATCCAATGATTCTGTAGCTATCAGCAAACTCTTTTCTAGTTGAAGGTATTTTCAAATTTACCGGGAAATGTTCATCTCTAAATATAACAAATAAAATAAAATGAAAACATTAAATCCCGTTTAAAACATATTTCACCATTGCATGAAGCTAAAAGCTACGCATCTTTCCGCAATAATAATCAACATCTTTGGTATTGGACAATTCACCAGATATGACTTTGATATAAATCATTTCAACCTTGTTTTATCTTATTTCCACTATCCCCCAAGCTACGGATAGTAATCATTAATTACTCTCTTGTGAATATTGATTAGTCCCCTTCGTCTGTTTTAATAATTGAACTTAACATCCCCCTTGGAGTGGTAATACATAATGGCCGTCTAGCGTCACCCATCTTCAGCAACATTCACTTTTATAGCTGGGGAAGTCAGTCTCGCGGGCTCATTACAATCCAATTTTAATAGTAAGAACCTTATCTGACAGCTATAAAGGTTACTATATCTACTTTAACGTGGTCATATGCCAAGTTATGGGTTCTTAAGATTTCACTTTTGATAAATTTTATCAATACCTATAAAATAATCAAATAAAATAATAAAATGTTATACATTTTGACAGCAAAAAAAGTGTTTGTAATTCTTAAAAGCCTCTTTCTATGCATATTGGACTGTGTATACGGTCGGTATTGAGGGTCTGTCGTGTCAGTTTAACTGATTCGATTGATTTATTCCTTTCCCTGTATTTATGTACTGTACTGACCATTGAAACAGTTCCGGATTAATTATCCATCCTCCGAATTTGTCTTGCCACTTTGATAAGCAATGTAATTGGGATCTTCTTGTGAAATTGACCACATAATATATTCTTTAAATATTTTTAGCTTTGACTCTGTGTATGAATGAGTATGAAATTGTTATTTATACTTATTTAACTCATTTAAGGAGGGGATGTAGGAACGAGAAAAAAAGGCCAGTGTTTTACCAGTTTTTCCGAGCAAAATTTTTTTTGTCCATAATAAATCAAATATTGCTTTTATAGAAATATAGAGTTTAATTTTCTTCACGTGGTGACATAAGCATTTGTTGAATATTTATCATGAGCTTAGTGGCATTATCTAACATTTTAAATGAAGAGAAAAAGTATTCATGAAATTCCAAGACACCCTTGACAGACATTCAACAACTGTTGAAATTACCATGTGAAGGAAATTAAACTGTATGTTTGTATAGAAACAATGATTTTATTTATTTTGCTATAAAAACTACAAAAACACTGACCTTTTCTAGCGCTACATGCATCCACACCTTAATAAATTATTTTTAATATTATTACTATAATTTTATTTATTAATATGTGATTATATTTTCAACAAACGTAACGTGTATTGTATTCAATTTCTGGTTAAAAGCCAAGATCAATAAAGGGCATTATTATTATTATTATTATTATTATTATTATTATTAATTGTATTATTACTAAACTGGGACTATTTTTAGTCACTTTTCAAATGTCAGAAGAGGTCAACGTTGGCGTGAATCAAATATTATAAAACACCTTCATTTCCGAGTAATTTTTCTTACACAGAAAACATAGGTTGAATTTAGATTTTGATTGTAACGATAGTATGATTCTGGTAGGAATAAACTTTTAGAAAATATAAACTTTTTTCCATCAACATTGATAACATTTCACTATATTATTATTATCAATTTATAGGTATTAATATTGTCTATCTAAAGTGATACCTTCAGATCAGATGGCTTGACATATAAATATAGGCCATGGTTAAAATGTTTTTGTAAATTTTGTTACTGTTAAGTTTATTCGAATCTGAATGTATCTTAGGATGAAGTAGGTATTAGTAGGCATATTGAAGCATTCGCCTGGATAGCGAATATAAAAGAGCATTAAGATAAAACCATCAATAATGCAACTGATCGGTAGCTAGCCCCGACCTCTTTGGTCAAGAGTCCCAACCATCCGCCTAGTCCTGACGTTAGCGGTGCCAATGTAACCGAACTTTATAGTGCCTTGTAGCATATATTAGTAAATTAAACACAAAACATATAAGTGCTATTAGTGATATTGTTTTACAAATATTTTGTTGGTAGTTAACGTAGGCTTATTTTTTATTCCCACCATTTAAGAATGCGCCGGTGTACTTAACTCTGACTTGGGAGGACAGGTTTCGACCCCCTAGTAGAATACAAAGGGTGTGTTATCTTATGTTACCCAATTAGACCTCCCATTTTCTCTCTTGTGCTTCCCTCGTTATTATCATTCATCTTGTTTCCTTGGTTTTATTTTATAAAGCGTGCTTTCTACAGCTACTACTACTTAGCTCTCCTTATCTCATTCAGTGATGTGGCTGTACTGAGCTAAGAACTCATGGTTCGATTCTCTGCTCAGCTGGAAAATACCTAATTAAATAAATGGTAGTGTATCCTCTTACAGTGATAAAATTGCCAGTCGGAGGCTGGGGGTTGCTTTGCTCATTGAATAATGTTAGTTTGTAAGTTGTGTGCTGATGTAATATGTATTAACTAAAGATGAATCGAATCTACTTTTTTTCGAAATCTTAAATTTCATGTTGTATACAAATTTTGAATCTCTAATCCAAATTATGATCATAGAAAACAATCATTGCAAGAGGTTAAATTTACCATAGTGAAATGATTTTTTTTAGATTTTAATTTGATTTGAATTAATTATTTTGCTGCCATAAAAATATAGATCGTAACGATTTTCTTTTAATAATGTGAATTTACAATAAGTTAACTGGTACTTTTTTTCCCTGCAGTTTGATAGCTAGGTTTGTCCTATAACTATGTTGGGCTACCCATTTCGGTGGCGTATTTGGCTAAAGCGCTAGTTGTGTTGAGCTGGACTACCGAGGACGAAGAGATAGAGGTTCGAATCTCGGTTGGGTGAACTGGGAGTGGTTTTTGCTAAATGATTGCATTCCTCTAAATTCAACCTTCCCAATTCCTAATACATTAGAGAATTAGTACTTAAGCATATAACCCGAAATGGTTGTAAGACGCGGTGCTAAATAAATAAATATTTTGGGGCTAAATCACTAGCTTGGTAGCTCTAAAAATATTCAGAATCAACAATTTAAATATAAAATAAAATTTTAAATCTGACATTTTTCCAAATCGTAGGATCTCAAATAGCCTTAGGATATAATCTAATGACCGATTATTTGGGAAACAAGATACAAGATTAGGCTCGGACTAAAAAAACGTATCGAAGTGAGGTTTTCTGTATTACCCAAATGCCATCATCGAGATTGAGATCAGTTGAATTGTTTTTTATTTTAAAATAATCATTTTTAATTTTCGTTCTATTTTTATAAATACTGTTAAATTGTTTCACTGGCCTCATTTCCACTAATTTTTAAAAGTAGAATACAGGAAAACTCACCAAGACTCGACGTCTTGTTTGAGCTGTACTTTCTACCTATGTCAGGGTGGGATAGGCTCTTAACGACGTTACCTACCGGCTGAATTCTAAGCTATTTTGCGGAGCGGGTTGCATCTTAACTTGACGACTAAAAGCACTCTAAGTATTATCACACTCATACACCAATTTACGAAATAGAAACCGAGGGAAGGAAATGAAGCCTCTAGTCTACCTCCTGATCACACTTCTCCTCTTCCCCTGACGAGTATAAACACTCACTCTACTATTGGCCACTGGACAGCATTTACTTGCATTTCAAATTACATTTTTATGTTTACGTTTAGGTAAAACTATGCTTCCACGGACTTTGATATGCATTTTCTCAGGAGGGTTCCTAAAGGTCATTTTTGCGACTAGACCAAACAACCTAAATCTTAGAAGATTAAAAAAACTATTACAAAAAAATCTACTTCAAGATAAATAAAATAATCATGTGACAATGTAAAACCAATTTTAGAACTATTAAAAAGAAAGTTTCAATGTTATATATTTAAGAGTCGCCGAATAAAGCTTAAATGCACTAACAAGGGTAAACCAGTTTAGACATCTACAACACAGGTCGGAATCGTCTTTTAAAGGTGATAATGTAGGGGGATCGAGAATAGGTGAGTGTTTTTGAAGTTTCTTTATCAATACCTTTGTTTGGTCAGAAAATATGAAATAATTACCACGTAGAATAGGGATGGGTTGAAATCACAACCTGCTCTTTTGTCACTGCTCCTCTGACGTCACATTCACAAACTGTTCCTGACAGACGAAAGGAGCTGTTTCTTTTTGTCACTGGTCACAGATCAGTTTGAAACGTTAAACCTATTACTGTATGCCCATTTGTGTTCTCCGAGCTTCTTCCGTTTTCTCTCGGTCAAGACTGCGTCGTTACAATATTGTACGGTAGATGGCACCACAACACAGCTACGTATTAGAAGTGTTTATCATCGCTTGGCATTGCTGCTCGTATCTCTACTTCCTTTCATAGGCAGCGCTGGAACAGGTCCAGAGCAGAGTCAAAGATATACGGGTCTGGCTGCTCTTGAGTTTCAGTGATCAGACATTGAAGCCAAATGACGTTAGTATCGTTGCGGAATAGTGCGCGTGCAATTTAAATTGTGAAGAGAAGTTTGAACCAAGTTAACATTTTACTGCTAGACAGTAATTATTTTATCCCGAATGTGATAGCTACTAAAAAGAATATCCCACATCAAATGATAACATACAAATTACAATTAATCATTTGCTCGTCGATTTAAGATAATTTAAATTTGAAATACTGTATTATAAATCACATGGTAATTATTTGTTTGGTAAAATTTGATCATATAAACATGGCTATAAATTATTATTTAAAAAATATATTGATGTATGAAGGGACTAAGGCATTAATCAATATTTCCATCTAGCTAATAGCATCTAAAGAAATTTTTTATTTAATCCTGATGAATAGCATTTAGGGTAATTTGTCTGAATACGAAAATTATAATTTTTCCTTCAATAAAGGTATAAGGCAGAATGCAAGAATGAACTAAGGAAACGCAAAGAGTGAATGAGAATTGTGATTTTTGAGTGCATTTAAAAACTATTAATTCACATTCTAAAGTGTGAGTGATGTTAATTAGCTATCTTAGAGGGTACGTTCTATCAGAAGGCCCAATACCGAGGCAAATCAATACCACTCACCTTCCACTTTTATTCATTTCATTCCTGCATACAGTCTATAAAGTTTCAATATCGTTTTATTATTTAAAAAATGAGATTTAAACACAGTACTTTGCTATTTCAGTCTTTATAAAAGTCTCAGGTTTGTTTCCCGCCTTCAAGTAGGCATTTTTCAAATACTATATTTGACTTAAGTGCCAAGACAATTAAATATTATTTAATTAAATTACTGTAGTAATATTACTTGCAGCAACATATTGAGGGCTACTACCAAGCTGTAGTACAGTCATATTAAGAGAGTTTAAGACGTCAGGATGGGAGCAATTTAAGTCATCTATGAATAATTTAATACTTTTGTGGCAAGTGTCATTAAAAAAACTAAAAAAATAGTATTACTTTTTTAATGTGATGTTGTCAAATACTTTCGAATGCAAATAATATAATTTTTAGTTTCTATGCTCCATATCTTTATGAGTGTATTGATACAAAAAAAACTATCACATTTTTAATAATTAACAAAACTAAGTGAAATATTTATGGGTAGCGTTTCTGAGCAACGTCCCCTTCTTACTTAACCTTTCTATTCTTTTATGTGCAAATAAATATCCTTCGTCTGAATTTTGATTTTATTGAGATGTCTTAATATTACAAAATCAAATCATATTAAATAGGCTTAGATATTATATTATGGTATAATTTGATTTGCCATTTACTTTCAAGTATAAATGGTAATAGAAATTTCTTAGTGACTTGCTGTTTTAAGAAGATTCAGTGTTTTACTTGTATCAGTTTTAGAGTACCATTCCCAATGAAAAAATAAACTTGTTTACTTTGGTAAATAAATAATATCCGGGGTTAAGGCAGTAGAAAAATCATTGTTATAATAATTATAAATAAACATACAAGTAGCCAACGACATAGGAGTGGTGGTAAATGATATCTAGCAGAAGTTTTTTTTATTGCAAACATTGATCAACCAATGTGGAAATAATTAAGAGAAAAACTAATCTTAAATTATAAAAAGCAATCGCACACTTTGCTTTTGCAAAATTCTTTGATAACAATCTGCTACAATCCACTCTCGTAGAATATATTTTGGCCAAAAATGTTTTTCACAAAATCTATCATTAGATTTTTTTTTTTTCTAAAATACTTACATTTATTTTTATTTTTGACATATGAAGATATTGTGCTGAAATAAAATCTTATAAATCTGAACAGCTGTTGTTATAAAACGTCACAACTATCCGCAACGATCACAACGCTTACTCATATAGTGGCAAATCGTGCAACTAAAAAGCTTCCAACTATGATCAAATTTACAATGGTTTTTAAGTACAGGCACCCGCCTCAGTGGCGTAGTTGGCTAACGCGCTAGTCGTGTTGAGCTCGACCGCCGAGGACGGGGAGATCGAGGTTCTAATCTCGGTCGGGTGAAC